>OU898276.1:85643816-85820945 GCA_918026665.1 Diabrotica balteata
CTTGAAGTGTTTGAAATGTGGTGCCTGCGTCGAATGCTCAGAATATCATGGACGGACAGGGTCAGAAATGAGGAAGTACTCAGAAGAGCGGGCTTACAGGATAGGGAACTTTTTAATTATGTAAAAAGTAAGAAGACTGCATACTTGGGGCACATTATACGAGGAGAACGATACACTTTTCAGCAACTGATACTCGAAGGGAAAATAGAGGGTAGGAGAGGTCTCGGACGTAAAAAAATGTCATGGCTGCGCAATATTCGACAATGGACAGGAATCCACAGCTATGAAATGCTTCGCAATGCTGCTAAAAACAGAATTATTTAAACCAGAATATTTAACATCTCACCTGACAAGACGATGTACGGTGGACGCCTACGCAGAAATGCACGGCACCTTAAGAAGAAGAAGAATATATATATTGAAAGGAGTACGACTGTCTAAATTTAAATACACAATGTGAGTGAGATTAAAATCTCACTGTAAATAAGGATATCGGTCAAGAAGAAATTCTCAAGGAGAATTCTCCTTGACCCATATCCTCATTTACAGTGAGATTTTAATCTCAGTCACATTGTGTATATATATATATATATATATATATATATATATATATATATATATATATATATATATATATATCTTTTTAGATCACCTAAACTGAGATGGAGATAACGAGAAGAATAAGGAGGAGTGGAAATTAGAAATATAGGAAGTACAACCAAAGAGAGGAAAGAATGGAGAAAAGTGGTAAAAACAGCGAAATCAAATCAGAAACTGTAAAACCAAACCCAGAATGGGATGATCCCCACACAAAAATTATCTCCAAGTGACATCTGCTTCAGCTTCCTCCGAAGCATATACCTTATAAGCAATTATTCTCTCTTAAGTCTCCTCATTAATCACCTATGGAGTTAGTTGTAGCTGTGTATTTATTAATAAAACTTGTCTGAAACTTTACCAAACAATAGTCTTCAGTATCTTATCTATAAAATTAATGTTAAACATGGGCTCGTTTTAACCATAGGAAATAAAAATATTTCATTTTTTTTTTCGTTAAACGTTAAAAACTTAAAAAGGTCTAAAATTTAATATGTAACATAAAAAATTAAATTTTGTTTTAATATAGACTTACCTCAATTGCTATTTTGGGGGAATATCTCTACACATTTGTTACCGAATCTTACAAATCCTTTCTTACATGGTATATAAACCAGACGCTGCTGTTTATAATGACTTCTGTTTAAATTGTATGCTTCGTTTTGGTGTATTATGCATATAAACACTATTATAATAAAAATTAAAACCGATATTTTAAACATATTAAATTCTAGTAATGTAATCTAATAGAGGAAAATGTATACAAAAACCGATGGTGGTACAAATAGGAATGATAACAGATTTTTTTAAATAACACGTTGGTATTTTATCATAACGTTAAGCTAACATTGATAAATCAGAAACGGGTATGAGTAATAATTTGTAGTGTGCGTATATGTAGAGCTTCTTCAAGAGTAAGAAGAAATGAGATCTTAAATAAATCTTCCTACAAATTAATTGCTAATTATAGTACATTCATATTTTTGTCATTTATAGAATAACTGTGTTTTGTAGACCTTTGGAACGCCTTTGACAGAATTCGTTTTTGCCATACAGTGTAATTCCTCAAAACTAAGTTGAAACAACCAGCGACATTTATAAAGAAAACACAAGCAAAGTGCTAGTAAGTGGTGAATTTACAAACCCATTAAAATATACAGTGCTAACAGATAAGGCGATTCACTAAAACCATTTCTATTTAATGTTATTGTCTATGAGGTAATGAAGAAGAACGAGATAGACATACACGCAGAGAGATAAGAAAAAAGCCTACGAGAAAAAATAAAAAGGAGAAGAAGTAAAAATTAGTTTTAGTAAACTAACTCACTCCTTTTCGTAAAGGAGAAATTCACCTACTCACTTTAACTTCAGTAAGGGATAAATAGATAGCAATATTAAAAAGGCTTTTGGTCTATTTCACTGTGACTTTTGCAGATTTATTGTTGACTCTAGCCCTAGCAAAACAGTCTCTATCCTGGCCCTTTTTAAAAGGTCTAATAATTTTAAGACTAAATCTGTCATCTAATTCTTTGCTGGTAGCTTTTATTCACCTAATACAAAAACCACACATTTGCCAGGCTGTCACAATAACAACATGTAGTCTGCTATTTCTTCTTCTAGCTGACAGACTCTGCATAGTTCATCATCTAACTATCTTATCAACTTCATCTGTCTATTCAGCTTACAGTGCACAGTTAAAAGGCCAACTATAGCTTTAACTGTTGTTCTGCCATTGCTTATGAAGTCTGCCGTAAATTTTGGCGAATGTTTTGTAATGAACTATTGCTTTTCTGTATTTGTCTTGACAAATACTTCTACCATTACAGAGATTTGTGAGCTATGCACTTTCTTATATATATTCTTGTTACTGCCTCTGCAGAAGGGTTCTGGTTCAACGAACGGCATTGATGAGCCTTATTTGACCATTTTGTCTGCTTTTTCTTTGTCCTTATGATCCTCGTGTCACGGTGCCGGATACCGTAACCCTGCTTTAGAGTAACGGCATATTTAGGGCACTCACACAGTTCCGTACTAGCTTAGAATTGACCTCTGCAGAATTGAGTACGTTCTTTAAATTTTTGCTTGAACAATTGTGACATTATTATAAACACTTTCCGGGAAATGTATCGCTTGCTTCTTCCTACTACAGCGGGTTCTGCACTCTCCAATATTTTTGGACTACCAAGGCTTTTAGTGTACCAGATAGCTTCCGCTTGTATGAATACACCTTCCCTTTAGTCTTCGTTATCTGGTACGTCAATTTTAAATTTATTGTCAAAGCTGTATCTTATAGCTGTTGCATCGTAGATGTTATAGATATTTTATATATTTCCCATTACAATATTTGCTTTTAGCTCCTCGATTTGATTTTTATTGTAAGCACTATATGGACACACCTTCCCTTTAGTCTTTTTTATCTAGTATGTCAATGTTAAATTTATTGTCAAAGCTATATCTCGTATCTGTTGCATAGACGTTATAGCTATTTGATATGTCCCAATAAAATATCTGCTTTTAGTTTCTCGATTTACTTTTTATTGTGAGCGCTATGCACTTGGCTTATTTGTTGCTACCTATGTATTCATCCATGCATAACTAATCTGGCTTCACCCTGTATAAAGATATGAAGTGGTGGTAGATTCAGCAAGACTTATCAGGCTACTCTGGGAGTTGTTTTTATAGCCCTTATACAAAGACATACCAGACAGTCTTTGTGTAATAATCAGCAGCCTTGTTATTCCTACTTACTGTGTCTTTGTTCATTACGTCACAGACCCATAGATTAGAAGAAAGTCATTTATGGTGTTAAGCTTCCAATTCTTACCAAACATTCTTCTACATCTGCCCACGGACATAGTAGAATTTTGTGTGTCTTTTTAATAAGTTGACCATTTGCATTTTTTGAGCATTATTATTACTCTCTCTTGTTTAAACCAGTTATCAACTATATTTGGGGATGCTTGCAGTATTTCAGATACCGTCTGCCAAATTTAACCATGACGATGATTGTAATATCGTCAGCGTATCCTAGACAGTAATAGTCTTTTGTGTACAGAGTTTTAAGAAGACCATCTACAAAGGCTACCCAAAGTACAACATACGTGTCAGTACTCCTCATTGTGGACAGTCTTTACCTGCTTTAGCTTTGAAGGTTACTTTGCCCAGAGTGGATATTACGATCCTATTCTCCATGAATGCTCTTATCCATCTACATTACTGAAGATGTGCCTTGTATACTCATTGCCTTTATCAAAAGTTGGTAGTAATATTATTAAATGCATGCCTATATATATATATATATATATATATATATATATATATATATATATATATATATATATATATATATATATATACAATAAATACTGGATATAAGTAACTGTCGATTTAAACAAACAACAAAGTTTATTAGGGCTGCAGTCAGAATTTTGGCCGGGATGTTACAGAAACACTCTTTTGACTTTTGGTCTACCTTTCGGAATTGTTTAATTCCTTTTTCAAGACACTGTAATTAGAAAAATGTGTAAATACTTACTGGAGTGTGCCGGTTTACAACATCCCTTCCATGGAGAGGCTTATATGCAACAGTGTCTCTTTCAGCGGCTTTGTTCTTGCTGTAAGCCCAATTAGTCCGCTAGCCTTTGACAGATCAGTAGAGAAACTATAATGGACTTTCAAAGTTGCTTTTATCTGGCCTGTTGAATTGATATAGTGAAATAAAACAATTACTTGTTTAGAAAGAAACTGTAATTGAAAAATGAAAGGGCAAGAAATAGAGCTTATAAAATTTGAGTGTGTAACTTATCGTAGGAACTTAATTTGAATATTACAATTTGCGAACGAAAGCGAAAACACCATAACACTTATTCACATATTACGGCTTCCCGGTCAATTGCGTAAATTGCAACGTGGAGAATCCTCTCCGAACTTTTGAAATATAGATGTTAGCCCTACGAAAGTCGCTAAATCACTAGCCCCGCTGGAATATTTTTTTGTTTATGCATTTTGAAAAGCCGGTCTGTCGTCAAGAAGGCGCTGTGGGCGGGGATTAACATTCTTAGAAACAAGGTCTAGGTAGACTGGATTTATTTAGGTAACCGACGCGAAAATAGAATTATTTGATACAAAATAGAATTATTGGTTTGGAGATATAGTTCTCCAACACTTACAATATATCACAAAATGTCAGTGCAACTTACTAGTTGTTGAGATTATTTGTATAAAGCTATGACACTCAACATTATTAACACACATATAAAATAGAATAATATATAAAATTATGGACAAAATACATTTTAAAATTTAGTTACAGATAGTAAAAATTCGTTTGTGACATCTTTTAATGGTGTGTTTTGTCTGATCCATGGAGAATAGAAAAACAAAAAAAAAACAAAAATAGTATGATTAAAAATTAATTAGGTGTTCTTCATATTTTATATTAATAGAAAGTAATGTATTAAACCTGTGTTGATGGTATGCAACCTATTTTTTATGCAGGTGAATTGTGGTGTATATATATACAAGTAAGTCTTTATTTCATTTTTGATGTTTTGTCAGTAAACAACAATAAATGTTGCTCAGTTTATCTATATCAGACTTTTTATTTATACAAGACGTATTGAATTTTATGAAACACATTTACATTTAGAAATTACGTTTAAAATGGTTTTTTTCCCTTACCAAAATACAGGAATCCTCGAAATTAAATTCATGTTTAAAACTTAATGCATGTTCTGTCAACGCGCATGCGTTAATTTTTTTGGTTTTTATGTCGCTGCGATGTGAGATCAACTTTCTGTAAAAATTACGAGACGATTCACCAGTATGCACGTTTTTACAATATGCACACGGTATAGAATAAACAACATTCGATGATTCCTGTATTGTGTAAGGATCCTTTGTCTTTGTGTACAAATTCGATACCATTTTCACATTCTTAGTTGCAATTTTTAAGCCACTAACATTTTTGAAAATGTTCATTAGCTTAGGAGTTAGGACTGGAATATAGGTTAGGCAACCATACATTATTTTAGATTGTGGTAGCTCTGATGTTGTTGTGTGTCAATGTCGATGTCAGTTGTCGGACCTCATTATTATGAAAATTTTGGTTGTAAGAAAATTGCAACGAAAAAGGAGTACCAAAAATGACTATTTAAAAGCCCTATGAGATAGGAGTTCTCTTGTAGTATAGATTTCAACTTTTTTAGTACCTTGTCCCTGAACTCAGTGTGTGATAAGTTGATAACCCTAGTTTTGAGGGCCAAAACCAAATTTGTTTTCATCTTAGATGGATGTTTGAGAATAACAGTTTATGAAACGGTTACTAAAACAAAGTTTACGATACCACTCCGTCCTTAGCATGCCATCACTGCCACGATGTATCATCATGTCTAAAAAAGGAATCATATTCTCATCCTCTCTCTCAACCGTAAACTGTAAGTGTTCACACTGGGCATTAAAAATGTTTAAAACATCAGTGATTTTGTTTTCCGGGACTGACAAAATCAAATCATCTACATATCGTTTAATAAAAGGTATGTGAAAAGGTATCTTTTCTTTACACGTTCTTATAAGTTCATCCAGAACAAAATTACATGGAATGGGGGATATTTTGCTGCCCATTGGAGTGCCAAAGATTTGTTTGAAAAAATTACCATTGAACAAAAATATGTTAGAGTCAAAAATAAATGTTAAAATTCTCATGAAATCATCTAATCTAATCTTGGTATGCAGAGAGATGCTGTTCCAGTTATTTTTAATGCTGTTGAGAATAGCGTCTATTAGAGGTAGGTTTGTAAATAGTGACGCAACATCTAAACTAATCAATATATAATTATTCGGAACTTTAACATTATTATTAAAGTTGCTAAATGTGAAAGAATCGTTAATATAGAATTCATTGAATTCGTTGTAGGTGTAAGGATACCTGTAAGGTGTTTAGCAAGTTTACTGTTAATAGCATTAATGGAAGAGACAAGAGGCCTCATTGAAAGAGTGAATTTGTGAACTTTAGGCAGTGTATAAAATCTGGGTGCAACTGCATTGTAAATTTTTAAAGATTTTGCAACTTGTGTTGTTATGGATTTAGAAGAAGCTAAATCCGAAACCAGTTTGTTCGCCTTTTGTTGGAGGGTGCACACTGGACTGTTCTTTAATTTGATGTAACTTTTTGTGTCATTAAGTAAACTATTGCTTTTGTCAATGTAATCATTCCTATACATTGCCACTGTTACATTTCCCTTGTCACGTCTAACAATGTAAATTTCTGGATGTGATTTTAAAAATTGTTTGCAATCATTGTATATTGTGTTTAATAAGTGGCCTTCTTTACTTGTTTTGTGTAGATAGTTAGTGATAACATTAGTGCTTTGAGATCTCATGATGTCCTTTTCTTGGGGTTCTAGACCAGATAAACAGCCCTAATAAACTTTGTTATTTTTTTAAATCGACAGTCACTAATATCCACTATTTATTGTATTTACATGATGGGGTTTTTTGAGAACATGCGAAGAGGATATGGTTCTGCTAGCGTAGAGTTTCTAAAACGATGGGCCAACTTTAACATCAAGCTTGCATCACTCAACAAGAGAAGGATTTTCCTTCTGAAATGTGGAAAAAAATCTTTGTTTTCCTGCACACATAGAGAATGGAAAGTTTAACATTAACAACTTGTTACATCATAAAGGAGGTAAATTAGGTAGTAAAATTCAAAACTTAAATTCAAATTTAAAAACCAAAATTTTAAACTTAGAAATTTCAGTAACAATAAATGATATTAATTACATAGAAAAGAAGGTACATTATTTAAAAAATATATTAGAGCAGCAGCAACATCAAAAAGTTTAAGAAATTAAAAGTAGATCAATTTTCAAAAATAACATTCCAAGAAAAATGGTTCAAAAATCTAACTAACATGACTTTTCCTGATAACCTTAAAAAACTTATGTCTTTGGGTCCAAAATTTTGCCTATTTCCTAGTGCTATAGATTTTAACATGTCTGTTCTTCTCTCAGATATCGAGTTTCTTATTTCTGGTCTAGAACCCCAAGAAAAGGACATCATAAGATCTAAAAGCACGAATGTTATCACTAACTATCTACACAAAATAAGTGAAGAAGGACACTTTTTGAACACAATATACAATGAGTACAAACAATTTTTAAAACCACATCCAGAAATTTACATTGATAGAAGTGACAAAGGAAATGTAACAGTGGCAATGTATACGAATGATTACATTGACAAAAGCAATAGTTTACTTAATGACACAAAAACTTAAATTATATTAAAGAACAGTCCAGTGTGCACCCTCCAACAAAAGGCGAACAAGCTGGTTTCGGATTTAGCTTCTTCTAAATCCATAACAACAGAAGTTACAAAATCCTTAAAAATTTACAATGTAGTTACACCCAGATTTTATTAACTACCTAAAGTTCACAAACCCACTCTTTTAATGAGGCCTATTATCTCTTCCATTGATGCTCCTTACAGTAAACTTGCTAAACACTTTACAGATATCCTTACAATTTCCTACAATGAATCCAATGAATTCTGTATTAAAGATTCTTTCACATTTAGCAACTTCATTAATAATGTTAAAGTTTCGAATAATTATATATTGATTAGTTTAGATGTTGTGTCACTATTTACAAACCTACTACTAGACGCTATTCTCAACAGCATTAAAAATAACTGGAACAGCATCTCTCCGCATACCAACTATAAAACAAACTATAGGACAAACTATAAAATTGTTTGACAATAACGAGTGAAACTAAACACTTGACTGAACTTATTGGAAAATTGTATCAATATAACCTGGTATATATTTGAATGGACAGATGCCTATCTGACGAATGAACTTTGGTGAAGGATGCGTTTTATTTCCTTTATTATTTAACAGCTATTTAGAGTTTATAATGCGTAGAGTTTTGGATTGTTGGAAGGGATAGTTGAGATATCTACCTTACATTTTGCAGACGACGCTACACTTCTAGCCTCGTCTTAAAAACACTCGTGGTAGAAAGTTCTAAGTTTAGACTTACGGTTAACTACAACAGAACCAAACATCATGGTTATTTATCGCTAACAACAGTTTTCTGAAACCAGATTTATTACAGGATGTAAGGTAGTCTCTTGGATGATATATCTTGGAGCTCTAGTTAACAACACAGGCGGTTGTAAACTAAAATTCAAAAACGCATACAATCAACAAGAGCATCAATGACTGAACTAAACAGGCGTGGTGATAACATTGCTATGACAAACAAGAAAACACTCGTTATAACTCTGATATCTTTTATATTTTACTATGCATGCAAGACATAAACAATCAAAGAATTAGATAAACAACGCATAGAGGCTTTAGTAACGTCTCTTTAGTACTATTTACTTTAAGTTTTAAGGTTAGGTTTTTTGGTCATAATTATTTATAGAATTGATCATAAAGTGGAGTCGTTGTTGGTTTAAGTGAGGCTTTAGTGTCAACGCCAACGCAACAGATCTACACAGCGATGGGTTTACATTACAAAAAAGCTTTTTAACAAACAGTATTCGCTCCGTGCGTGACTGATGCGACACCTACCGCCTTCATCTGACAATTTTGGAGTCCCAATTTTCAGGTTAAATATATGACATATGTTTGACATTGTTAAATACATGCGAAATTGACAATTATTAATAAATTAGTTTTTTAACTATATTTTTTCAGTTTATGTACAAAATAAATGTAGTATTAAAAACTGAGTTTCTCAAAATTCATCATAATATATCTTTTCAACTCCAAACGGAAAAGAAAGCAAAAAATCTAGTACTGGCAAATCAAGTTTTTCACGCAAAAGAGCATATAATTAAAAACAATAATAGTAAAAGTTATGATATAAAAGCTAAAGTCATCTGCAGTTAGCTTGAAGCCTTATGAAATATCATTCAAGGTAAATTATTTTAATTGTTCCTATTTCAATTGTATAAAAATGAAATTATGTGATATTTACTTTTTCATATTAATAGCACGAATTCATATTTTTCTTTTCTCTAATTTATATGTAATCTTTGGGAACCTATAAGAACTACACTTACTGTTTTTGCTATTATTAGCAGAATTAAATACGCAACATGTGTTTGCACACATTTTTGATAAAACTTATGCGTAAAAATATTTTGTCCAATGGTAAAATTTTGTCATGTTTCGCCGCTACGCACGCTGGCATCGTTTCAATGTACCCCTACCATGGTTACGCACGAAGCGAATACTGTGGCAGTACATGCAACAGCTGACCGCAACCAGTGAGAAAATATTAATCAAACTATCCGAGCTGATGTGCCTATCCGTTACGAATGATGGCGATCATCATGGCAATCTTTATCTTATCTGCAGCAGCGCAGAAAAACTGTACAGATGTTGTATTGAACCAAATTGTGAGGTTCTTTAACCAAGATGGTCTTCTTCTTCCTGGACCTCGATTTACAAATATTTTTCATTGCAGCATGGCTTGAAGGAGAGCATATCTGGATTAATTTCGCATAATATGTAAAAAAAAATTGTAACTTTCGAGATTTAATAATGGTCAGTACCTCTCGGTTCTTATTTATTCTTCTAAGGTCCTCCTCATTTGTGGCTCGGTCAGTCCACTAGATCATAAGTATTCTCCGATATAGCCACAACTCAAATGCTTCCATTTTTTTCCTCATATCTTTGTTTAAGGTCCACGATTCAACATCATATAAAAGGACGGAGAAGACGTAGCATCGCTGCATTCTTCAGAGTTAAAATAATTATTTTATATCTCTTTTTTACGAATATTTAGGTATATGTAATGGTACAATAAATAGAAAGAGAAATAATTAACTTTAATAATGTCTACTGCATACGTCTCTAAGGCCAATTTAAAGCAAGATACGGTTATTCAAATTGTTTTACTTTAACAATTTTTGCTGTTAACCGCAAAATTCAAAAGAAAGCACTCTACGTCTGTAAAATCAATTTTAATTTTCGTCCATAGGACACTGATCAAAAGCTATCAGATTTTTACCGTCGAGTTGATACAAATTTTAAAAAATTGATTTCGCACGCGTAACACATTGCAAAAGTGCTAATATACTGTAACAATAAGACTACCAAAGAGAATTGAAGTACTATTGTAAAAATAATACCTCAATCATACATGGGATCTTATCGTCTATACCTTGCCTAGCTCAGTATCTCAAGGGTGAGTTCGTCTTATCTGAAACTAGAGATCGAACCTGCACTCTTAGCTGATAGCAAATAAAACAAATCTTAACCAATCATATTTATTAAAAAGAATAAAAAACAATAATTAACCCTGTCACAACTTGACAGTTAATAAGTGATACTTATTGCTTTGATGGGCTGCCTGTGTGTTCTAGTGTTAAGTCCTCCAATTAAATGTATCTTCTGGAGAGCTGCAGTCACATGTGGCTGTATGTCCTGATTAACTTTAGTCCTCAAATGGTCCTCATTATTTTGAATGTGATCAATACATTTTTTTATTATTAAGTTAATGCCTCGACAACTAAGATCATCGGCATGGTACAGTCAGGTATCTAGTGTAGTGTGTGTGTGTGTGTGTGTGTGTGTGTGTGTGTGTGTGTGTGTGTGTGTGTGTGTGTAGAGTAATTGTCTTGATACTTAGCAAAGTCGACGTCATTGTCTTTGCTAAGAGACGCTAATTGTATCCGAACGTCTGCGGTCCCTCCGGTGAGTACCGATCGCACAAGGATAGAAATTATTTTCATTCATTAATTTTTAATAAACGAAAATTTCTCCACCCAGATGAGATTCGAACTCACGACATTTAGGTTTAAAGGTAGGCGCTCTTACCACTGAGCTACAGAGGGGGTTTCAATACATTTACTGTGGTCTATAATCCCAACAAACTAAAATATTAGAAACAGCTTACATTAGAGACACATCAAAAAAAAAAAGTTTAACTTCCTTGCCATTTTACAAAATTACAATTCAACAAATAGCGTATGGTAAGGATATAATGAAATTTAATTGTTATTACTTAGTTAAATTCTGTTAAAGAGTCCTAATGCATATAATCACAAAAATGTGTTTTCAAAAGAAGTAAGGTTAAATATTGTAAATGCTGTCAGAATTATAGAATAAAAATATCACAATGAAAGTACTTACCCCAAGAGCATATTGTAGATTATAAAATGAGTCTTATTATAATTTTTGCCATCTTTATAAATTTCAAAAACTGGCAAAAAATTATATTCCCCTTACATTAGAAAAGTTGTGACAGAAAGTAGGGGAACTAAATGAAGTTAGCACATATGTCATGGGATGTTGCTTGTTTATCAACACAGAACAAAATATTTAGTCTGCCGACAGAAAGATAGAGGGCGAATATTTATTCTACGGGACAGAAAGAGAGAGAAAATAAATACAGAGGAAAAAAAGAAAAACAAGAAAAAAAAAGAAAAAAATAGTAAAAACAGAGCTGAAAGTAAAAGAATTAAAATTAATAAAGAAATTAAAATGAAATAATTATTTAAATATAAATTAATAGAGATGTGACGTTTATAACTTTACAATACGTTTTTGTTTTCTAACGTACATATTGTTGGTAAATTAGTGATTTCCGTTTCTCTCCAAACATACAAGAGCGGTTTTATGGAAAAGGCCGGGGGTAGATATTAAAAAAATAGCCGGAAAACTTAGCAAAAATCGTTAAAAGTAGACTATTTTTAAGGTAATTAGTTTTTGTTTCAATTAAATGCCCCACTGCATTACTTAAAATCGAGTAGAAAAAAGTTATAGAATGATGTTTGCAAAAAAAGGGAAAATGGCCAAAAAATCGTGTAAGTGGCGAACTTTAAAAAATCGTATATGGAATACTGTAAAGAACATGTTGTACCTAAGAACAATTTTTACAATTGGATTTTTATAAATTAGACAAATAAAGATATTAAGAAATAATAAAATCTGGATAGTTGATCATACCTTTGTAAAGCTAATTCGAAAATGCAAATTTTTCTACCAATTTTATCACTTTTTTGTATGTATGTACTTGTTTTTAAGAATAAACTGTCTGTGGTACGTACAGACACGAAGAGTTATACCTAGAGACACGAGTTGAAGTACCTATACAACCAGAATTTACTGTGTAAAACAAAAATACTTCCTAATATTCATGAAAATTGTATTAAAAATAGAAACTGCTAATAATACACAGACCACCCTTAATTAATTTTATCAAAAGATATTGAAAAGACAAATTTGTTAATGTATAATATTGCTGATTTTAGTTGTATATTCCTTTTCATCTTCAACCGTAAATGTATAGCCATGTGCAAAGAAATGAGCTTTCTTTAAATATTTTATTTGGAACCCTGTTTTGTCCACCTTTTCTGATATTGCAGCTACAAAATATCCTGAATGCTTTTTCATTTTTAAGTGCAACAAAATGAAATCACCTTTCTGAAGTTCATCTGGATTAAATTGAATGGAATCAATTTCTAAATCTAACAAAGAGTTATCATTACAATTACTGCTGTTACTTCTAATCTCAAAATCAATTTGATCTTTTTC
This sequence comes from Diabrotica balteata, assembly GCA_918026665.1. Taxonomy (NCBI): domain Eukaryota; kingdom Metazoa; phylum Arthropoda; class Insecta; order Coleoptera; family Chrysomelidae; genus Diabrotica; species Diabrotica balteata. The sequence continues at coordinate 85,656,973 of OU898276.1, forward strand.
TGACGACGTTTCTTCAATATTCAACTTAGGTTTTACTTTTTGCAGTTGTTTTTCTTTGTCTTTCTTACTTTCTTTTATTAAATTAAATTCTGGGGTGTAGGTAAGAATGCGAGACTTTATCTTTTTGCGGCCCTTAGAAACGTTCGCTTTGCGCGGCAAAGCTTTTGGAATGAAACGAACCTCATATGGTGAAATAAAACATGGCATAACAGGAATTGGTTCTTAAAAATCCAACTTAGCTTTTGGTGTGTAAGATGACGTTAAATTAGAACATGAAGGCGTGGGGTCTATTTCGGTTGCTTCACAATGCGGTGGTTCGGAGTCAGAATAAACAGGAAGGGTTGATGAAGGGTTGTGTAGATATGGATCCTCTCGATCACTTATGTTAGGTGACAAAAGTCTTGTTCAGTAAAAATATCACTGTTTAAGGTGTATAGACCTGATACTTGAAAGCCCTTAGTCATATTGTTTCGACTAAATGCCTTCAAGTATGCCGTATTTGCCATCTCTGCTACGTCTTAAATGGTAACTGGTTTCCTTGCGTTACCAGGAGAACTCACCTAATTAGTCATTGCATTATTGTAGAAAGACTTAAATGGTCCAAAACAGATAAATCGAGAGGTTGCAATCGGTGTGATGTATGGGGATGAAAAGTAACTAAAATGACTCCCGAACGTTTTGCCAAGTTAATAGTAGGCATGAAACATGGCTTTCATGGTTATCTAACAATAAAATAATCTTATCCTGCAAAGTAAGATTAACATATGATATGAAATGTTGTAGGAATTTAAAAAATACATCTTCATTGGACCATGCACTAGGATTTGCAGCTCCTATTGCTTCAGGTGGTGCCACTTTCAACATGTGACTTTAAAAATTTACTCTCGGAAACACAAATAAAGGCGGCACAGTATTTCCAGCAGCAATAATACAACATACCACAGTAACTAGAACAGCTCTTTCTCTAGATGTCATTCCTCCTATTTGCCTGTGTCCTGTTGGTGCTAAAATTTTAAAATCTTGTGAATTTTTGTTTCTTGCATATTTAGGTCGCCCTCATTACAATTTTCTGTATGACTTTCTCCTTTCTGGTTTAGGTACGAAAACATTCTCTTATTTTATTAGCTTCTATTTATTATTACTGGCTGGTTTTAATTCACATTTTGTGTCACTTGTTATTTGCGTTAACTCTTTTTGTTACGCAATTGGATATAATATTGTCTCAATTGGATCTATGTATCTAACCTTTTCATTGAAATATGTGATAATTTTTTGGGCTCAGTTTGTGTGATCGTTGAAACAGTACCTCCAGTTTCTTGAAATGTTAGTTAATGATATTTCTTTTTTTTTCCTCGTTCTAAGAAATTCTGCTTAATCATTGGCGGATTAATACCTCTACGAAAGGTTGTCACTTCATCTTTTGAACGGTTGTCCGATACCTTTACCGGTTTCTTGACTTATCTCTTGCTATTTGCTATATTGAGATGGCGGTAGTTGATACGAATTCGCTTGGAACCATCTTTTTATAACAGGACTACAGGTGAAATCAAAACCTATTTTATAGTTAAATGGGCTTTTGCTTGCCCATATCTATATTAAATTTATTGTCTTGTTTTGCATAGAAAGTCTTCTCGGTTTTGATTGATTAGTTGAGCATCTCCGTTATTGATTTTTTGAGTTGACCTTTTTATCCATAACAAAATATCTTAATATTTTATGAACGAAGCGTTTAATTTTTGGGGTGGTTGGGGTGTAGGGTTGTGTTATAGAGGTAGTAGCTTTCATCGGAACGACCACATCGAGCGTCATAGACGGGAGATGGTTCTTGATAACTGGTCCTCATAAGACACCCAACTCTCACTTATGGCTCCACGTGCCACACCCTGGGCAATTGCATTGGTCTGCAGTCTAAACTAAGTGAGGGTAGCCAGATATGGTGAAAATAGCAACGTATGTACCCAGAATGGGCGATTGCAAACGGTGTCTGTTCCATAGTGGACGGCTGAAAACTAAGCCCTGAAGCGGCGTGAACGAAAGTAACGGGATACCACCTTCATTATATTTCCTAAGACAATCACATAAATACATTCAACTCAAAATTATCCGAAGGTATAAATAGTTCCCCAATCGAATCTCCGGGGGGGGGGGGCTTGAATGTTTCAAACGTACGAGCAAACTTAAGAAAGACATTAAAGATATTCACCTGGAATACACGCAGCTTATTTAAAGCCGGGAAACTGGCTAACCTAACTCAAGAAATGAGAAGATTTGATCTAGATATTCTTGGGATCTCAGAAACCTGGTGGCCTGGATCCGCTAAATGCACTACAGAAAGCGAAACATTCTTTTACTCAGGCAATGATAACCGCGATCATAGAAAAGGCGTCAGGATTATAATAACTAAAAGATTGGTGAGAGCTGTCACAGAGTTGGTACCATATTCCTACCGCACAGCCTTAGTAAAACTTGAAGCGAAGTCAAATAATCTTAACATTACACAGGTTTATGCACCAACTACAGACGCATCAGATGAAGTAGTTTAAAACTTTTATAGTGAAATCAAACAACTACTTAAATTGACAAAGAAACATGATATCAACATAATTATGGGAGATTTTAATTCCAAAATAGGAAAGAGCAGCTTTGAAGACGTAGTTGGACCCTATGGTCTTGGAACAAGGAACGAAAGGGATGACCGACTTATACAATTTTGTCAAGAAGAAAACATGCGAGTTACCAACACATGATTCCAACTCCGCGCCCGTCGCCTTTATACTTGGAAATATCTAGCTGATAGAGCTCAAAACATAATAAGAAATCAAATAGACTTCATTCTTGTCAACGGTAGATTCAGCATAACTGTCAAAAGAGCTTGTACATACCCTGGAGCAGATGTCCCTTCTGACCACGTACTATTAGTGGCCGTTATAAAGATCGCTCTTTCATGCAAGAACAAGCCTGAAACTCAACAACAGATAGCACTGAACAAACTGACAGACCCAATGATACAAGAAGAAATAAGCAATAAAATAAACGCACAAATTCAAATATTAAAGACAAACATTGCCGAAGATCTAACACCAACATTGAATATGATTACACGTGCTGTAACAGACATCATGAAAAACTACTTAGGGTACAAACGAAATAACAAGAGGCAAAAATGAATGACAGAACAAATACTATTACTAATGGAAGAACGACGAAGACACAAGAATAACCAAGATGGCAGCAATATGTATGAAAACATTAACAAACAAATAAAAGCAAAAATAAGAATAGCAAAAAATAAATGGCTTAAGCAACAATGTATCGATCTAGAACATTTACAACGACAGCACGACGACCGTAATTTACATAAAAAGCTTAAGGAAACTGCTGGAATATACAGAAAACAAAGACCAACTACCATAGTTAATCAGGATAACTAGATAGTGCTGGGTGAAAAGGAGAAAATTGATATATGGGAAAATTATATCCAGGAACTCTTCCATGACGAAATACACACGAGTGAAGTTTATACAGACGACCAGCTGACTGGCCCTTCAATCACCAAAGAGGAGATAGAAAAGCCAATATTATATTCAAAAAACAATAAGGCACCTGCACCAGATAAAATCCCGTCAAAAATACTCAAATTACTGGATAAAAGGGGAATTTCAGCACTACACAAAATATTTAACTTTATTTATGAAACTGGCTGCTATCCTCAACAGTGGTTACGCTCTACCTTTATTCCCCTGCTCAAGAAAGTCAATGCAAAAAGATGTGAGGATCACAGACTCATTAGCCTGATGAGTCACACTTTAAAGATATTCTTAAAAATACTACATTAAAAATTATACAAAAATGTGAATCGGACATCAGTGACTCCCAGTTCGGGTTTAGGCAAGGTTTAGGAACATGAGAAGCAATAGTAGCAACACAAGTGCTGGTCCAAAATTGTTACGATCGAAATAAGGATGTGTTCCTATGCATGTTGGATTACCAAAAAGCGTTTGATCGTGTCCAACACCACTAGTTAATGGAGATCCTCAAGAAAGTTGATATAGACCAAACAGACATAAGATGCATTGAAACCTTGTACTGGCATCAAACGGCACAGTTAAAAATAGACAATTCTATATCCAAACCCATACATATAAGAAGGGGCGTTCGACAGGGATGTGTGCTTTCTCCTCTTTTATTTAACATTTATTCGGAAGCCATATTTCAAGAGTCTTTGGAGGATGCAAAGATGGGAATCAAAGTGAATGGAGTATTGATCAACAACATACGATATGCTGATGATGGTGTCTTAATTTGTGACAACATAGTGGATCTCTAACAACTTATCACTATAATCGGAGAATACAGTAAGCAAATGGGATTAGAGATTAATACCAAAAAAACCAAATTTATGATCATCTCCAGAAACTTGGATGCACTTGGAAACTCCACCATAACACTTAATACTAAGTCCATTGAAAGAGTGTGTAAATTTAAATACCTGGGATTGTGGTTTTTTGAAGACTGGGCATCGGACAGCGAAGTAAAATGTCGCATTGAGCAAGCTCGACAAGCTCTCGTAAAATTCAAGAAGGTACATGATTTGTTCAGAGTTCGATCTTCAACTGAGACTAAGGTTTACTAAGTGCTACGTGTGGTCAGTGCTGCTATATTGCGTAGAGGGCTGGACACTCAAAACGAGGGATATAAACAGATTAGAAGCTTTCGAAATGTGGCTCTATCGCCCTATCCTAAAAATACCATGGATAGCGAAAATCACAAATATAGATGTCTTCAAAAGAATAAACCAAGAACGCCAACTTTTTGAAACCATCAAGAAAAGGAAAACGGCGTATCTGGGTCACATCATGTGAAATGAAAAATACCAGTTCCTTCCACTTATAATCGAGGGTAAAATTAAAGGCAAGAGAGGAATGGGACACAAAAAAATGTCCTGGCCCCGAAACATAAGACAATGGACAGGTATTAACGACATACAATATCTGATACATATTGCAAGAAATCGAGAATTAATGGAAAATGTGATCGCTAACACCCATTAGTGGATTTGCATCTAAAGAAAAAGAAGAAATAGTTTAATTTTTGTATCTATTAATTGACATGTATCATCGACCATATCAATGGGCTCTTATGACGCAGAAGTATTTAGAAACGTTAAAAACGCTAAACGTATCAGAATTGACAGCAATACATTCATCATCATCACCCAGCCCTTTACATCCACTGCTGGACATAAGCCTCCCTCATTTTTGTCCATTGTGCTCTATCTTGAGCACTTTTCATCCAATTTCTTGACATGTTCTTGAGATCGTCAATCCATCGTGTAGGGGGTCTTCCTCTACTTCTTTTGTCTAATCTCGGTCTCCACTCAAGCAATCTCTTCGTCCACCTTTCATCACTGATTCGGGCGACGTGTTCCATTTTAGTGTAGCAATTCGGGAAATTACATCGGTAACCCCTGTTCAGCAATTCATTAGATGAGTTTTAAGTCGAAACAGGTCTAAGATAAGGTGATCCACTTTTTCCTTTGTTATTTAATTTTGCTTTAGGACACGCAGTGAGAAAAGTACAATAAGAATAAACAAATAGCTTCGCTGCAGAGGGAATTAAGGTACTATTAGCTCTTTCTAAAAATGTCGACACAATTACACAATAACCCCGCTTTTAAAAGTGAGTCCAGGGAAATAGGCCTTAAGTTCAATAAAAAAAATCAAGTAAATGTTAATTACAAAAAATCTAATACTAAGAATAAGCCAAAATATTTTAAAAAATGACTAAAATTTTGAAGTTGTCAAAGAATTAAAATACTTAGACGCAATTATAACAGCCGAAAATAGTTCTAAAAAAGATGTACCAGATAGAATCATGGAAGGAAATAGAGAATATCATTCTCTAGCGGTGCTACTTAAATAAAAAGTACTCTTAAAAATATCTAAAACTAATTTATATAAAACTGTAATTAGCCTTATAATAACGTATGGAAGTGAGAAGTGGACACTAAACCAGTTTCAAGCTAGAAGAAAGACTACTAAATACAATCTTCTGGACAGGACCCGATAGTAAAAGTTCAGTTGGTCGCTCAAGAAAATACAGGAAGATTACAGTAACGAGTGATTCACGTAAGAAGATGAGGGTGCAACAGCGAGAGATTTCTACACAAGACTGGCAAGAGTGAAAGAAAATAGTAAACGCGGACAAGATTCACTTAAAGTTGTAACGCCATGAAAAAAAAAGGAGGAAAAGATACCTCAAAGGTTTACCATAACTTTTCTGCAATAAAATCGCTAGAAATCCTAAAAATAATATCAAGCAGACTAGGTTATATAAAAACGTCATAAAACTAGTAAAAGTGACGGTAGAACAAAGATACTATCCTGATACTTAACTAGATAGCAGACCAGATCATCAACAAATTGAAAAAAGCCCTTACCGAAAGTGAGAATACATTACAGTTTAATAAGACAGCGCAAGGAACCCTTGGATGCTAATAAGGATATCAGGAAATAACCTGTTGATGTATTGAGGACTATTATAATGAGCATGTGAAAAGAAGAAATCGTTACTATAATGAACGGTAATAATATGTCTAATTAACCTATTCTCTTCATTGGAATACCCGAAAAAGAGAATAAACAAGAAATACTCAAAACCCGCTTAGGGAAATTACATCAAGACCTTTAGATAAACGACTGGCTTTTAAAAAAAATATAAGATTGGGGAGTATAGAAAAACCCTGTTCTTCTTTATCAACGAAGTCTATTACAAATAATAAAATATTGCTCATTTTAAGGCGTATTTTAGACTATGGTCATCAGATTATCAAAGGCTACTATGGCTATAATCAAAGCCCTGTGGGCCCACTTCCATTAAAGTTAGTCAGCTTCGACAGATACCATTGTTATGAGAAGACTAGATATAGCTTTAATTCAGGAGCAAAGAGTGGCCAAGGTAGAAGAACAATAACGTTGCTAAAGAATTAATGTCAATACCATATAGATAACACAAATCGGTGTTAACAGCAATATTAAATAAATTAGATATTATTCAAATAGTTAACTATATCTAGGATTCAATTTCTATGCCTTCACTCGAATCAATTCTGTTCAATCTAGATATTATCAGTTTATAGTGTTTTTGAAAATAATATTGTTTTTTTTAAATGCTCGTCCTAAATTTTTCTTAGTAATTTAACAAGTGAATCCCCATGGCTTAGCCAAACATTTTGTTCACAATAATACAAATAAATACGTGACATTTTTACCAAGAAAAATGGTTAATGAAAGCATACGGATTTCCAAACAAAAAATATTGATAATTTTTATCTCATCAACTATTCGTACCAGTCAGATTGCCACCATGCAGAGGCGTAGCTGTTTTCTTAAAATTCATGTTTAAGAATTTTTAACCACTAAATCAATATTATAAAAATATATACGTGAGTATGAGGTATAAATTTATGTAATCGTATAAAAAATATTTACGGAGATGTTGAAGAAGAAGTACGACAACAAAGCTTAAAAGCAAGTCAAACGGCGGGTTCTCCTAATGACACAATCTAGAAGAACAAACACCTAAGACAAGACACAAAAATAAGAATCTATAAAGCAGCAATTAGACCTATATTAACATACACGGCAGAGGGAAGACCTGACACATCTAAAACGCGACGACTGCTAGAAACAACAGAGATGAAAATACTCCGACGAATATCAGGGACAAGCCTGTTGGATAGGGAGCGAAGCGAAAACATAGGAAGAGCATGCAATATAGAAGACATAAATGGATGGGTGACAAAACGAAAACAGGAGTGGAACGAATATATCAGTAGAATGGCAGAGGATACAATTGTACGAATAGCACGAGATAAATCACCAAATGGACGAAGAAGTATTGGCAGACCAAGAAAAAGATGGTGCGACAATTTAAACAATTTAGGAGGCTAATAATCAAGAAAAAACAGGCTTTAAAGCCTATATACTAGAAGGAAGAAGAAGAAGCAGAAGTATAAGAAATAACAAAAATGGTTAAAAAGATCAAAGTTGTTGAAAACTAAATTAAATGCGGTGTGTGTGTGTTCATATTTACCTATTTCCTACTGTATATACCTTAGGCAAAAAAAACAGTCGTATTTCACTTCAGACATAAGTCTAAAAGAAGTTGCTAGGGATGTCTTAAAACTTCATGCTTTGAAATAAGCATGCCAGAAAAAACTATTTTAATTTAATACTGAATTCAATAACAAAGTATTAAAAACAAAAAAGAAGGACAATAAATACTCCAACAATTTTAGTATTGCAAAAACTTTTTTGCTATGAAAACGCACTAAAGAGTTTCTTTCGGAGGTTATAGTGTCTTTACTATATTAACGACACTAAATGAGTAAGTCAGATTCATGAAATTTGGTAAGACTTATACAAATACAATACGAACTTTTAGATAGATGTAGTAGCTATTTTGTCTTTCATACTGTGATATAAAATCCTTGTTTGTTGATTTAATGTTTGTTGTTCTTTTGTGTATCCCTTACATCTATTTTTTTGAATTAGTCAATAATGTTAAGCATATTATATGTCTAGATTTTACCAAAAACATGTACCTCCCTGTACTACCCGTGTTCTCTCGATTTTGCTAATTCTAGGTTCCTTGACAACCTGTCAAATGAATAGTCAAGCTATTTAGTTCACTATTTAGTTACAAATCACTTATTAAAAATAGGGATGCCGGAACATAAGTACTGTAAATGTGATCAATTAGCACTTAAAACATGTAATTCTTAAATGTCCTATTAAGACTATAAACTGGCTAAAAATAGGTACTCAACACCTATATCTCTTAACCCTGGTATATAACCCGCAGTTGGTTGTTGTTCTTAATACATTTTTTCAAATATTTACAAGATATAGTTATAAGGAAAGAAAAATATTAAATGAATGGATAAAGTAAATTAATATATACCTAATATTAAATGAAAAATAGAACAGAAATAGAAAAAATATTAAAAATTCCAAAGCTATAATATTTTGTTCATGTAATGAGACAATCGTAGAGGTTTAACATTCTACACCTCATAATAAAGGGTGAGATCGCCGGAAGAAGTAGCCCAGATCGAAGAAAAACATTCTGGCTTTGAAATCTGTGATAATGGTATCAATAGACATCTGCTAATATGTTTCGAGTTGCCGTAAACAGTTATTGCCAATTATTATATAACACAAAGTTATTATTGCCAATATGATCTCCAATATGACAGACTACTAAAAGAAGGAGAAAAATAAATCAATTAAATAATATATAAAAAGTTACAAATTGTACATTATAAGTCAAATCTAGGTAAAGAAACAATGGTACCATTTGTTTCTAGTAGATAAACAATCTGTAATCACTATTCCTATTCTGGGTTTTTCACTATTACTATTCAGGGTAAAATTTCGGGATTGATTAATGCTCAGCAGTTGCTATGAGGAACAAAAGCTTTTACCACTGTTTTGGTTGTCCCAAACTTTAAATTGTAGGCAAGGAAATTGTTTCTTTATTACATGACGATGCAGTCGAGTAAAACTTTGATTTAACATCAGATCACAGCACAATAATAATAACTTACACTGTTAATATGAAGAACACCACCACCCAAACGCAAGACTAAAGAAACAAACTGGAATGTTTCCAAAATTATTTAAATACAAAGATTAGACTAGGTATTAAGATAAAAGAAGAACAAGATTTATAGAAAGTAAGCCACAGACTAAATAGAGCATTACATGAAGAAAAAAACAACTCTTTCCAGTTTTATGTTTCGAGCCTCTCACATGAAGACCACTTCATATGGAAAGCTCTTAAAAAATTTAAAAGACCGACAATAACAAATTCACCTTTAAGAAAAATATATATGACCTAGGCCCGCCTAAACCTAGAAAAAAACAGCAGTATTTGCAGAGCATCTTACAACTGTATTCGCAGCGCCAGATACTAATAACGATGAAAATGATGATATAAAAGAATATATTTCGAAAATCTGTGTCAACTATCTCTTCCTCTGACAACATTTGATCTGGCAGAGGTTTGTCAACAAACAAAAATTCTAAATGTGAAGAAAGCTCCTGACTATAATTCGATAACAGGACAATAGCTTCAGAAGCTACCAAGAAAAGCAGTGGTGTTATTAACAATAATGTACAACAACATACTACATCTTCAATATTTTCTAATACGACGAAAATTTTCTTAAATTACTATGATTCCAACACCTGGTAAGCTTGCAACGAAAGCAAATTCATATCGCCCTATAAACCTACTGTTAATATTGTCGAAAGTATTAGAAACTCTAATTTAGACGTGAACAGTCAATTATCCAACAATGACACAGAACAGTAAATATAATTAAAACAACTCTCGAAGAAAAAAAGTTTTGCACTGGAGTGTTTCTAGATATCTTCTTCTTCTCATGGCGCCGTCTCCTTTTGAAGGTTGGCGATCCAAATGGCAGTTGTAGTTTTGGAAACTGCTGCGCGAAAGATTTCTGCGGATGAGCGGTCGAACCATCTCCTCAGGTCTTTCAGCCACAAGATCTGGTGTCTTTCCACTGATCTTTTGCTTTGTACTTTTCCTTCCAGTATAACTTAAAGTAATTTATATATACAACAGGTATTCTAAATATACAACAGGAATTTGATAGAGTATGATATTAAGGTCTCTCTACAAACTGAAATTACACCTAACAGACCAACTATACTTTATACCAGAATCATAGCTTACTGACCATTACTTCAAGTCAAAATTAAAGACAGCTATTCAAATTACCACATCATACAATCTGGCGTACATGAGCGTAGCGTTTTAGGCAAATGTCTGTATCTGATATTTACAACAAACATTTTAACCAGCAATGATAGCTTCTTAGCTACTTTTGCCGATGACACGGGAATCTAGGCAGTGGATGTGACCCTAATGAATCATAAAAAAAGTACAAAATCATTTAGTCCAATTACAAAACTGGCTTAAGCGATAGAAGACCAGTATTATTGCTAGCAAATAAGTAAAAATTACTTTTACAATATGAAAATCTACATGTGCACAAGTTTATATTAATAATACTCCCATTTCTATAAAACCAGTTCTGAAATAATTGGGATTGTATCTGGATGAAAAACTTACATGGACAGCGCATTACTAAACTAAACGGAAACAACTAGATCTTAAACTAAAAAATATGAACTGGCTATTTAACAAAACGTCTTAGTTATCTCTTGAAAATAAACGACTTCTATACAAAGCTTAACTTATACCAGTTTGGGCATATGGAATAGAACTATGGGGCTGTAGTAAATCTTCAAATACGAAGATACTTCAAACATGCCAATCCAAAATACTCCGTATGATAAGTAAAGCTCCATGGTATGTATCTAATCAAACACTTACAATGATCTGGACCTCCTATTACTTAAGGACATAATCAAGAATCACTTAATAAAATATAAAAATCGCACAACTGAACCCAACAAAGACCTGATAAATAATTTATTTAGTAAACCTCTTGCCGAAAGAAGATTGAAGAGAGTATGTCCAAAAGACCTATCGCAATAATACTTAGAGAAATGTCACTAAACGGTACATATCTAACTAACGGTAATTTACTTACAGACTATTTACTTATTACTCTGTATATAGAGTAGATTGTAAACATGTAATAATAAAAAAAAATTTAAGCTGGCCAAATACTTAAGTACACCTACTTAAGTATCCAATACACTAAAGCAGACGAAGAAGAAGATAGTCTAGAACTGTAAATATGACTTATGCTTCCAAAACCGAGACGAACTAAAAATTTACTATTATTAACTATAACTATTTATTAACTAATATATAATATATGAACAAATAAAAACACATTCATTTCGATGCTTAATAATTTTTGAACTTAGTATAAAATAAAATTCTGTTATAATATTTCATAAACAGAAAACTAAATATTTTCAATAGTAGCGATATTTTGTTTTTATCAGTTCTTATAATATAGTCTTTGTGCTAAAACCTGCATATCTGTAATAACTACAGTTTTTTTTTCTAATTTACGCGTACATTTTAACTAAAAGCTGTATATTCATGTAAATTTTACGGTAAACCGCTTAAAACCTTCTGGTTGGTGCATCTAATTAAAATACCACTAACAAATAAATTAAAACAATAAAATATTTTTTGAATAGTATTTAAAAAAATGTTTTATGTTAATTGAGTCAATTCCATTGTTACTTTGTTTAAAAATAATGTTATTCATAATATCGCAGCCAATATCCTAACGCTTTATAGGTTTTTAAACTACATCTCCATATTTAATATTTGACCGTATTCGGGCCCAATTCAGTGCCCGCCAATGCTCGCGACCTTTGCAACCTCAGATACATTCATACCATGTTAATTGGTAGTATCTGTATCGAAACAGATCATTTCTTTTGTCAAATCGTTCATGATTAGTCCACCACCGAACGACAAGTTTTTTTTAAATAAAGCTTCATTTACTAGCAGTGAACGTTATAAACCCGGAAAACATGGTCGCGAATATGGAAAAAATTGTAAACCTCCTAATTTTTATCATTTTTGCTGTAAGTGCGTTACTGGCCTTTCCATTAGAAGGTGGCAACGATGTGGTTAGGACTGAAGCCGCAGAAAATAAGGTTCAAGTATGTATATCTGGTGCAACAAATAATGGAACCTGCAAGGATAATTCAAAAGCTCCCTCACCATTAGCAGAGCCAGCGTCAACCAAATGTTTACAGGGTTTTGAACTAGTGAACGGGGCTTGCAGGGAGGTGGTAGCCACCTCTTCACAAGCTCCACAGACTACAAGAGAAGTGTGTTTGTATGGTTTCGAGTATGTGAATGGAGCATGCAAGGAGATATTTTGAAAAGGGTGAGTTCAGGCTTATTTATCACTATAGACACATAAATTTATTAAGTGCAAACGAAAAATTTGTACTGCCATACAATACCACTTGGGTATTTAATTGGGGATTAAAAAACTCAAAAAGCAAACACAAAAAAAATCAACTATATATTTAACAAACAATAGAAATGGTGAGTTTTATACATATTAAAAATGTAAATAATTATTAATATATTTTTATTGTTTATACAGTAAAATTAATTGAAATTATTTAGAATAGTACAGTAGAAATTGATTAATTAATCAGGGTATGCCTTGTTAATTTATTGTTTCTTTTCCTTTATTGGTGTGGCACATTTCCAAAAACATATTTTTGTAACTATTTTCTCACCTAAAAACACTGACATTGGAGTAGTCACAATGTCACTTTTATGTTGTGTTATTCTCTGTTTGGACCATCGTGATGTTGTACCAACATAACAACTCTAACAATCCGAACAAGGTTACTAATAGATAATATTGGTTTCACAGTCAATAGAGTATCACATGCATTTATCCTTAGAAGGTAAAGTAATGAGTACGGATGCACTGGTTTTGCATGGCGAATACTCTTCTCAATATTTTGATTTCGATTTAAAATGCATTCTATATTTTATTTAAAAAAGGCATTAGCAACTCGAAACTTTTTCAAGCATTAGAAAACAGACTTTTTTATATACATACATTATTTATTAACAAAATATAAAAGCAATACTACTTTAGCAAAATAAATTATAATAAATATAAATAACGTTATTAAATAAAAAAAAAACGTAAACCTAAAAACGTTTGATAAATTTAAACGTCAAATTAAACCTTTACAAATAAATGAAAATAAAATACAGTGTAATTTTTAATAATTTATTAAAACTAGCTGACTTGGCTAACTTTGTACCGCCTTAGAATCAAATAATGTGTCTAAAAAATTAACAGAAAATAAAACAAAAAAAAACACTTAAAAATGTTATGCATGAAAAAAATTGAATCAATTTAATGCTTAGGGGAAACCGGGGTTGCTTGTCATTTAAGATTAGTATTATTTGTTTTGAAAAGATTTTTGTGCATTACCGTAAGATAAAGTGAACATTACTTCAATATTCCTTTTTTGTTTAAATCTCTAGATGTATTCCAACATACCATAAGAGGTAGGTATATAATATAATAGAAGCCGAAAAAATATAGGTCAGTGTATTTAATAATAATAATAATAATAATAATAATTCAAATACGAAGACAGTGGAAAATGGAAAGTACCCAGACAATACCTATTATTCTCTCTACTACTGGAGTCATTCCAAAGAACCTCCTAGAAAATATAAAAAAGTTAGGTCTGAATGAACATCTCTACAAGACCATGCAAAAAGCTGTACTACTCTCAACATCCCGATGTGTACGAAAATTTTTGGGAGATACTCCAGCATACCAAGTCACCTAGGGCTCGATAACACGGAAAGAGTCCCACCAGAGCTCAATCCTTTTGATACCGTAGGTATCTGGGATGAGTGAATTTTCCCCTTAGAGGGAGTGTGAGCCGTATGGCTAAATCTGGATAATAATAATAACTTTAATTTTTTTTTAATTAATAAAATAATTATTAGAAATCTCTATTTAGAAATACTGTTAGTATTTATCACAATCGCAGTTTTGACATCTGTATGGTACAATATTGCCATCAGTGCATTTGAAGTGTGCTGAAAAGTTGCATTTAATGCATTCGATTCACTGTTCTCCAGGGCGACGATTGGAATGTGGCTTCATGCAAACTAGATAAAAGCGTTATCCTGATTTGTGTCTTCATCTGAAGATACTGTTAATGGACGCTTCTTCTGTATTTTTCTTTTGAATAAATCTTTTTTGGGATTATCAACTGTCGTTTCGGATAAAGGGGAAGCAGTTTTTTGCGATTCTTTTTTCTTTTCTAGCAGTAATTGCTGCCTTCTTTTCCTGTGCTACCTTTTTCTAGCAGTAATTGCTGCCTTCTTTTCCTGTGCTACATTTTTACCTCTTCTTAAGCTTTTTTGATTGGTGTATCTGTGAGAATTGTAGTGAAACATCTTTTTCTTTCTCGTTTGGTATTTTTTTTTCTGTCGCCAGCTTTAGAAAATGGTATTAAGTTTGGTAATAAATTGTTGCTGGAAGTTGATGGAAGGGCAGAGGCACTATCAGAAAATGATTTAGCCGATGTATCGTTAACACATGATATAGGCGTACTTGATGATACTATACGGTAGAATTGTAGGAGGAATAGAATGTGAATTAAGCTAAGTTGGCGGAGTAATTTGAGTTGGCACGCGTGGAGGCAAATCACACTGCTCCAAAACAGATTTAAATCAGGAAGGGGATGGTTAATTGGTACAGTAACTTTATGTGGTTCCGGTCGAGATTATTTAATGAGTGCAGCTCTTTGAATTGGTCGATCTATTGTAAAAGCAGCCATAAACTCCTCAGGAGCGAGTATATTCAAATTAAATGGACTTATTCCAAATACTTAAAAGTTAGCCATAATATTCTTTCAAGTAATTGTATTGGGTACAGTTTACTTCGCCACCGCTGGAATATCATATTATATGGTAGTTGTTTGGCCCAGATTATTCCTTATCCATAAATCGCAACCGGTGATGATATATTTCTTTAGAGGACCACAACACTTTGGTCTAAAGGCATAAGTTTATGGCTGCAATGAGTTGGAAACAATAAAACAGTAACTCCGTTTTGTTTGACATTATCGAGTGCAGTTATTGATAAATGAG
This sequence comes from Diabrotica balteata, assembly GCA_918026665.1. Lineage (NCBI taxonomy): Eukaryota > Metazoa > Arthropoda > Insecta > Coleoptera > Chrysomelidae > Diabrotica > Diabrotica balteata. The sequence goes on from OU898276.1 coordinate 85,672,648, forward strand.
AATCATGTTTATAAAATTCTCTGAAAATTTTCATCAAAATCGGTGAAGCGCTTTAAAAAAGTATGGCAACTAACTCTGTGACACTAATATGGCAAATTAAAAATAAAGGTTAGTAGTGAAAGGGTCATCTTAAGGACTGTTGTATTTCTGATATCACATCAAAAACATATAAAAATAAAAAAAATATTTGGAGTGAACAACTCTTACCCCGTTTCGGATTAGAAAAATAGATTATGACGAATTATTAAACTTACCTAATATACCTACGAAGAAGCATCGGAAGAAGACGAATTTCATGGCTGAAGAACCTGAGAGAATGGTTTGGATGCAGCTCAAAACAACTATTTAGAGCTACTGCCTCAAAAATTAAGATAGCTATGATGATTGCCAACCTCCGTAGCGGAGATCGCACCTGAAGAAGAAGAATATACCTACATGGAAAATTTCATGAAAATTAGTCACGTCGTTTCGGAGGAGTATAGCAACTTTCTCTGTGACAATAATATGGCTATTTAACAATAGGGGTTGGTGATAGAAGGGTGAAAACTAAGCAGTTGTGTGTGTTGTGTAATGCTACATCATAAAAAAATAAACATAATTATTTTTTAAATATAAAAAAAATGTTACTGATCAACCACTCGTAACCTTCAGGAACATGAAGAATTAATTACGACCTATTGTTAGACGTACCGAATATATATTTAAAAGTTCGTAATAATCGCTGTAGCTAGTTGGGATAAGTATGGCAACTAACTCTTTAACACGAATAGGACTATTAAAAAATAAGGGTTGGTATTTGATAGGTGAAAAAAGGTTTCGCATAGCATGTTGTGTTTCGAAGCGGTAACCCATCAAGTGAGAGCGCCCACCAAAGTGGCGTGGCACGTAGCAAGTGGCAAGTAGCACGCGTCTAGCATGTTTCTTAAAATGTAACAAATGAAAACGAATGATTCAGCGTACACCAAAATGACAGTAACGTCATTCATTTTAATCATTCGTTTTCATTGGTTACTTTTTAAGAAACATGCTAGACGCGTGCTACTTGCTACGTGCTACGTGTCACGCCACTTTGGTGGGCGCTCCCCCTAACTTTAACTGCTTGACTTCGGTGATCTAACGAGAACCGGTATATTCAGTGTCAATGAGATATGGCTATTGCCAAGTCCATCAATGCTGACGTTTATTTTGTCAATACTAGCTTCCTTTGTTAGCCATAGTACAGCGCCATCTATTAGTAATATTGCTATTTAAAATGACAGAATAACTATTTTTGAGGTCTTTTCGTAAAATTTTTTTAAAATTAATTTTTATATAAACCTTCTCCTGATAATAACAAACACAACAAAAAAGAAATATTTAATTTGGTGCAGTCGATCTGAAATTATGCATTTTTATTAATATAGACCTTTATCATTATTATTACAGGTTATTTAAAAAAAATCACATACTACGATGACAACTCCATAATTTAATTAAACCAGTTTTCTGCAAGTATTTCCATGTAATATATTTCATTCATTTGCAATGCCATTGTCTGAAGGTTTTCTTTATTAAAGTTTTATTATTTCTGCATATATGTAGAGTGGGCTTAAGACCCTTCTAGTCTTTGCTGAGTTAACCGGCTTTTAAACGTTCTGATGTTAATATATTATTAAGTATTATTTCTTGCATCATATTTATCTGTCAATAACTGCCTTTGTCGTCAAAGAGATTCTGAATTTTTTGCATGCGCCTCCTATGTCATCTGTACTAGTTATAGCTTGCTTATTATTCTTTACTAGAATTACTATTGTACTGAATATTTCTTTCAAATTTATGACTTTCTATTTTTCACATCTCTTAATACTCCTTGTTACTCTCTTATACACAAGTCTTGTAATCTTTATCTCATCATATTTTACGGCTACTACTGTCTTTTTTTGTATTTAGAAAAAAAAAATCCGCTTTAATCTAATAAGGTTATTAGCAAAACAATTACAGTTAATTATACTTTGTCTAAGAACTTTTATCCCATAAAAATAAAAGTAGATTCTCGGTATAATTTTTTTAATTTAAAATGTCTACTATTTAAATGGAAATAAGCCACAATTAAAGGTTAAAGTCAGTTTATTGACGTTTTCACTTCCAAAATCGTTCTCAAAATACAGACTTTATTAGAAGATATAAAATACAAGATTTTGTAGACTTTTTGTATTTTGAGATTTCCGAAGTGAAAATTAAAATGACAATGAAGTTACTTTAACCTTTAATTGTTGTTTATTCCCATTTAAATAGTAATTACTTTAAAATGCCACAAGTAAATACCTTCAAAACGTTATTTAAAATGTTAAGATAGTTTAATTCATGAATTTATTTCTATGACCTATGAATGGTATTTCGCACTTTTTCACAGCACATATTTACTGTAAGGGGCGAAGCGCACTCATCACAAATTGGACGTTCTTCTTTTTAAACAAATATTCATGAGAAAACTGGGTATGCCCAAATCGTAAACGGGAAATAATTATTTTGATCTAATCTTATTTTTTATCTCCTGAAGCTTTGATGTTGTAGATTTTCATGTATTTTTGCAGATCTTGAACAGGTGCATTATAAAGTAGCACTTTAGATTCATAATTTTAAATTAGGGTAACATGGCGATACTGTTATCGTTTATGGTCGCTTTGGCATATCTGTCTGCTGCTTTATTACCCGCTATTCCAACATGTGATGGGACCCAGATAAACTTAATGCTTGTATCTTCAGCATGCCATTTTCTTTATTTTTTCCTGTATTAGTAAAGCTAATGGATGCTGCGTGTATATTTTCGTGATTATGTAAAGTGATGACAAAGAATCTGTCACGATTAATATTTTGTTTATTTTATTTGCATTTGCGCACCATTAATTGGTAAATTGCGTAGAGTTTTCCTGTTAATATTGTTGCAGTATTATGCAGCATCTGTGTATTGTTAATTATTGCACATATGACTCCATTTTCATTTTAAGATGCGTCTGTATAATATTTTGTGTAATTGTATATAATAATAAGTTTTGTATGACAAGATAAGTGTTGGTGCTATTTTTTTGGAATTCTAATACACTGCAAATGACTACCTATTAAAATTTTTACAATGCAATGTTGAGATGGAGATATATATTTTTGTATTGATAGAGGGGTAGAAATTGATACCAGTTAGGTATTTCATTGCATGATGAATTCTTAAAAATACAGGAGATTGAATTTTAAAGAGCCATTAGTCATGGATATGTGTAAAATATTATTAATTGAAATTCTTTTATTTACTCCTATGCCAGAAGTGTAACCTACGAAACTTTAGCTTACGTTCACTTATTTCAGCTGGTATGCTATTTCTCGGAGTTATTCTGTACGTTCCAAGTATAGTCCATAACGAGGTGTTACGTAACGTATTAAAAGGTTTCAACATTGTTGTGCTGTAAAGGATGCATATGGAAAACTTCCGTTGTTAAATTTGGAACGAATTAATTTTATCATCTATATGACAGGAGTAGAGCTTTACCAACGTCATCCCAAAATTTGTGAGCTAGATACTTTAACAAGTTGGAGCCATTTTGACATAAAAGAACTAACTGCTGAATATGACTTTTCCAATTTACCTGTTGATCAAGTATCATTTCTATAAATTTAATTTCGTTTGTATAGGAAAAATTATGGTTTTTAAGCGTCAGATTAGGTTTATTCTCAATATGTTTTTTTAAAAACATGTATTTTGTTTTAATACATATATTATTTATTATGAACCAAAACTTAAACCAGTACTTAGAGACTAATTTTCTAGTTTATTTAAGTGTTCTTGTAATATTGACGCTATACGATTAATGTTCTTGACTGTGATGTGAAGATCAAATTATCTGCAGATAGTCTTGTCTGAACAGGTTTTGCAATGATTTTCATTATATCATTTAAAGTTATTTAAAATAGAGTAGGACTTCCTTGTTGCAAAATTTAAGGGAGTGGTATGGATGCAGTTCAATACAGTTGTTCAGAGCTACAGTCAACAAAGTAAAGATTGCTGTGATGGTAGCCAACCTTCGATAGGAGACGGCACTGCAAGAAGAAAAAGGACTAATAATCGATCCTTGTGGTATTCCATTTTGTTGTTCTCTAAGATAGGATATAGCACTATTCGCGCGAGCTTGGAGTGTTCTTTGAGTTAAAAAATTGTTTATGTCGGCAAAAATATGTTAAAGTAAATTGTCATACATTTTCATTATGAAAAGCTTTGTGAATAGCGTTTTGTATCTATAGTGTCGTTTGTAGACCTACCTGGTCTGAAACCAGCTAGTTTAATGGTAAGTTGATCAGTGTGTTATATGTTCCACAATATTCATTTGTTGAATATTTTTTTCATAAGTTTACATAAACAACATGTTAATGATATAGGAAGATATGATTCTGGTTTTAATTTATCCCTAATTATTTTTGTGACCAAATAATATTAAAAATTAGGAATCGAAACTCTCTTGCTTTTATGGGAAGTTTTTTAATAAATTGTATTGGTAAGTCGTCTAAACCTGGTGAAGTATCTTTTATGCTATTAAGTGCTTCTAGAAACACTCCATAACTAGTTACTGTATTGATAGTGTTAACTGTTGTTTGTAGGTTAGGAACTCATTTCTGTAATTTTGGGTGGATGAGAATTTTTGATAGGTTTTAGCTAATTCATTTACTATGTATTATAGTTTCTTTTCTAACGTCCTTTTTTAGACTTGTTTAGACTACAATTTGTTTGCTTCCTGTCTCATTATTTTTTTAAATTTCTTTCAATCTGGTGATATATTTGTGCTGTTGTTAATGTTCGATATATATTTCTGCCGATATGTATAGGAATCTTGTTTGTTTTTTTATGATTCTTCTTACTTCAGTTCTACATTTTTTGTACTCTGTTAATAGATCAATATGTTTGTACTTTTTGTATTGGTTCCAAATTGTTTAACTTAATTTAATAGCGGGCTCACACTGTATATTTCACCAGAGATTAAGTTGAGATTTTCTTATAGCTATATTAGCAGCATCCAGTACAATCTGATTGAAGCTCGTGCATGTGTTAATAATGGATTCTGAAGTTTTTGATTTGGTCATTACAATATAAATCTTTTAGTGCAGTCCAAACGGGTCAGTAATGAGGGTTCGCATATCAAGAGTTCAATGGCGGATGATGGTCTGTAGCCATATTGAATTTTGCTGGAGAGCCGTTCTTAAGTAGGAGAAGCCCATTAAGTAGGCATAAATTCATAGTATTAAAAACGTTTTTTCGATCGGATAGCCAAGCGGGCTGGGCGGCTGGCTTCTCATTCGCTTTAATGGGAGAGATGTCAGTTCAAATCCCCAGCATGGTGTACAGAAAACAAAAAGGCTAACGCAGCAGTTTAAAATTCTAAATGAATCTGGTATTTGATCGGTCTATGGTGGAACAGTACGGCAAGAGATAAGGGCTTGCGGCTCGGTGATACTAAATACCGGTATATATATATATATATATATATATATATAATATATATATATATATATATATATATATATACATATATATATATATATATATATATAAACGTTTTCTAACATATTTCCCCTCGTAGATGTTTTAGTTGATCACCTTATATTGTTATGGGAATTAAAATCTCCCGTGATTATTTGAGATGAGGGAATTTGTTGGACAAGACTAAGTAATTAGGGTTTAATTAGAGTTTCGTCTTGTGACACATAAATGATACAAATATTAAACTTTAATGGGGCCAGTACTGTTACGACGATTGCTTCAATAATAGTTATGAGGTTTGTATTTTGGATAGGTATATTTAACTTTTTATATAGAGCTATTTCTCCACTAGCATAGTGCTAATTTGGTTAGTTGGGAGTTATTTTTAACATGTATTTCTTGTAAAGAAATAAAATTTAGTTCATACTCTAAAAGGAAAAGCTGTAGCATGGTAAATAGGTGTAATGCCCATTTAAATTACATCGTAATATACTACTGAAAATTATTTATGATTTAGTTGAAACACATAAATCAGTATCACGTTCAGATGTTTCATGGTTTAATAATTTTTTTAGTCTTTTTCGTAGTCGTGTGATTTGGTTTTCTAATTATTTTAAATCAGTAAGATGAGTATGAGTTATGTTAAATCCGGTGTATAATCCTTCACGTCATTATACGTGATGTTCATGTGATTTTTAATGTTTATTAATTTCTTTCCCCTGTGTATCTGTTTTTCTTAGAGTGGGTCTTGAATGGATGCCACTATGTTTTTTTCAAGTGAAAAATCGGTACCGACCCGTATTTTTTTTTATGCAAAACTACTTTCATTACATCCTTTGTGAAATAGGTTGGCTGAGAGTTCTTCTGTTAAAGATGGTGTTTGTAATAGACGTCTTTTGGTTTATTTTATTAATTTTTTCGTTGTTATAAGGGTGAGATTTGACACCTCCATTAAATTGATTGAAAGAGAAAAAGTTGGTAAATTACTATCGCGGTTGTCTGTTGTGGGAATATGCGAAGTGATATTGCGAGGTGGATTAGAAGTTAGAATATTGTAAAGTATATCAAAGTTGATTAGGGGAGAGGTTTTTGATGAACATTGTGAGTCAAGATGGCCATTTTGATAGCATTTGAAACAAAGTCATTGGTCACTGGACAAAATACTTTGTAGTTAACAATATCGCGATTGACCACGATAAATGCATGTATGGTTATATTATTGGTTTTATGTATACTTGACGCCTAAAACTAAGTATGTGACTATATTCACGAGTTGTAGCCCCAATTCTTAAACATGTTATTGGTGACATCAATTTTAAGCCTAAGTTCTAAAAAAGTTTGCTCGATAATTCATGTAGGATTGTTTGACCAATATTAGATCAGAGAACTCGTTTTAATGGGGTGATTAGTCTACCTACTAGAGATACTTCATTATTTATTTTTATAAATTCTGATTTAATTAAAAAGTCAACAACTACAGCTTCACTTCAAAGATAGATGCATACTTGATTATTCTTGGCGAATATATAACGGCTTAGAGTAGCAATACGCGCATCTCTCGTCCTAAGAGTTTGCCTTTTTAAAATTAAATTAGTTTCGGTTTGAATTAATATAAAAATTTTGACTTTCTTATGGAAACCAATATTACGAACATAACTGTATTTCCCTCCCGATTAATTAGCTTTGGCAAAGTTGTAAAAGAGCAAAACCCAATTTTAGTCTCAGTTGTTAGTTGTCTGTCGGTATTCCTTCTGACGATAAAAGAATTGTTTAATTGTGATCAAGAACTCAAATATTATGGAAGTCCCAGTGGCAATCCTTTTTCGTGACAACACGAATAAGATTAAAGGTGTTGTACTTTGATCTTTTCTACATCTGCTCCACCTCATTCTGGAGGTTGATGAACTTCCAACGTGAGTTTGAATAAGATATAGGGAATATTGACGTGCTTTTTTGCAGTTAATTGCGAACACATTTGTTTATGGCACTTTATGACTAAAATCTCATATACCGAATTTTACTTAACTTTAACATAGACCAAATTAAGGCCTTATCTTGGTTCCAGGTTACAGTCTCATACTTATTACTTTATCATTTTTTTTTGTTTGTTTTTCATTTTGTTTTGGGAAACTTTAAGTAATAATTGTATTCATTTACGTTTTACATATTTCTTATTTCAAAGAATTAAAACGTACAACCCGTCGTATCCATAAGTTCACTGTCGGCAATATGCGTCATTGTCTCTTTTTTTAAGTTATTATGTGTTTGTTTGTTGTTTTTGAAGACTTAAAAAATACATTACTTACAGTTTACAATCTGACAACATCTTGTTTTTTTTTTGTCAAACTGTTATTTTATTATTATCTACCTTTTATTTATCTGCCTTTGATCTGTTAATTTTTATTATTCATATCCTTACCCACCCCAATATAGTTTCCTAATTGAGCAACGTAGTCTTTATTAAGTCTTGGTGAACGATTAGCTTTTTACCATCCAATTTTGTTAGCTTTTTCGTTACAATGAATGTTTAAATGTGAGTTTGATTACCTACTCTATAAACGTAGTGATTTTGCCGTGGGATCCCTCGTACTATAAACACGGTCAGTCAAAATTAGAGAAAAACAGTAAATTTTATGAAGAAAAGATTAATGTTTTTAATGTGCAGCGGATTCTTATTATTATATTTTTCCATGTTTGTCATACCTATTTTTAACCAATACTTATACAAACTGCAACAAGTCAAGGTCACAATATTTGTTCAACAAAAACATAACTACTCATTCATTACTAGTCGTCAATAAAAATAAACAAAATATGCGTTATATCTAAAAATGATGTTGATCTTATACGTTCTTATTATTCCATGACGAAGTTATCAAAATGTAAAATATCAGATAATGCTAATATGTATTAAACGATTAATAATTCATGTGTTCGTCTACATAATATATTACAGTATTCAGGGTGAAAGTAACAAATAGACCATAGAACTAAGGATTTTCCCGTGACATTTGTTGATGCAGATATCTAACAACTTCTTTTAATAAATATTGTGATAGTTATAGGTAATAGACAAACTATGCATAAAAAGTCATTTCTTACATATAAATACTACTTTATACACAATGTAAGATTGCTATTTGATTTTAAATACAAAAGGTAATGACTAGTTAACCATATGGAAAAGTAACACAATTTTACTGAAAAGCATAGAAAATCTTTTAAAATGAGAATTCTTTTAAACTGAGGATTTGTAAAAGTATTTTTGTTAATTTGTTGCTTAATTATTCTAACTATACCTTCAAAAGTTCATTTTTTAAAAACTATTATTAACTAATAAAAAATGCCCAAAAAAATTTGATTTTGATTGAGAATAAGATCCATATCAAAAATATTTAGTTCAAAATTTCCCTTAATAGTAAAATTGCAAAATTAAAATTGTTTATCCTAACAAGCATTTATCTACAACTTTATTAAGCGTAAAATATTGAGTCTACATGAATTCTGAAAGCACCGGATAAAAGAAAAAGGCATGTTATGGTAAATTAAATTATTTAAAGATTAAAAAGTTTATGTCAAATCTTCTTCTTCTACGGCACTAAAGCCCAAAATGAGCCTTGGTCTCATTTATTTTTTGCCTCCACCCTTGTCTGTCTGTGGCTGCTCTTCTCCATACACGGACTCCTAATACACTTATGTCAAATAGGTTTGCAAAAGTACTTTGAGTTTAAGCTTATAAACAATTAAAATAACTCAGACGCAATAACATGTAGGACGTTATTTTTTTCTACATGGCAGTGACATAGCACGGGCACGATACTAGCATGGCAGGTAGCGCAAATTAAAGTACCATGACATTATAAAGGGCAGTTAAATTCAAAATATCGCCCTCTGACGATGAAGTTATGCTAACGCTATTAAACGTCAACAATATGAACAAAACTGGTCCGCAACGTCAGTTTTGGATACACCCTCATTGGAAGAAGATTTAAGGCATAGTAGATTTAATGTATTTAAAGAATTAAAATATTCTGGACTTGTGTTGTCGTAGATATCTGAAAATTTCTCAATTAATGAGACAAAATGAATATTAAATTAAAAGGAAAGACAGTTAAGATTTGATTTCACGTTTGTACGTCTGTATATCCGCTTATACGTATTTCATTCTAAAACGAATATTCGGAGCGGCCATTTACAAACGGTCTGAACGTGAAAACAATCTTTCCTGTCGTAATAGAAGCAACACTAAAATGGCTTCGATATGGACGCAATAGCGACATCTGATATTAAACCCGGAAACTAATTGTAGAAACTAAATTCAGATTTCTGCTTTAATCTGTGCCTTATAAGAATGCCAAGGCAAAACACACGTTGATAAAGATATAATTAGAGACATGGGGAATTTAAAATTGCATTCCACAACATATCTCCTCACCTAAGCAAAAATCCTTGGCGAATTGGTTTCTAGTACTCATAAAGAGTACCCAAAATAAAAGGAAAGACAGTTTAAGATTTAATTTTACGTATAGTGCGTCTGTATATCAGCTTATACGTATTTCATCTTAACGTTTTCACGTTCAGAGCCTTTCTAAATAGCCGCTCCTAAGATTTCTAGTATTTGTTATATCCTCCCTTTTTATTTGATTTGTCGCATGTTAGGATTCGACCGGTTGTTTTTTTTTGTACTCTGACTAAGGTCTTCTTTAAGTCAATAAATAAAAATTTGACTTATGGTATATCTCATCATCAATACCTGATATCTATATCAAATCAATCAAATAAATATAATGATATCTATATCAAATCGAAACGCAACATTCTTTGTATATGGTATATCTATGTTTACCCATAGTGCCCTATGATATTTCATATGTCGCTATACGTTCAATAATAATGAAAATACTGTGTAGTGCCCTTTTGGTAGTCGCCTTGTTTGTGGTTTCTTACTTAATATATTCGATACTTTCTTCCCTTTAATTTCCTATGTTGCCTGTTAGAATTCGTTAAGTTGTATATTTTGGACGCAGTGAAAGACACTGAGAGGAGAAGTCAATAAATCAAAATTTGTCTTTTAGTTAAACTATTTTTATACATAGTGCACTATGACATCTCGTATATAACTATATATACGCAACGTGTGTTTTTTTTCTCTTAACATATTTGCTATCTCTTTTTCTTTCCAGTGATGTATCATAGGTACATATGATCTGACAAACTATTTTAACTTCGTCACAAAACGCTCAAAAAATGAGCAGAATGAACGTTGGCATTTTAGATGGGAAATGAAGCAGAAACGGTAACAGCCTTTTCACTGTTACAGCTTCTATTTAATTTTATTTAATTTTACTAAATTTTATTTAATTTTAAGTTAATTTTATGTAATTCTGTTTAACTTAATTAACATTTATTTAATTCTAATTACCTTTATTTATTTTATTTAATTTGATTTTGGTGCAACGTTTACGTACATTATTTTATTTTTATCTACTATTCTGACGTATAATAAATATACATTATACCCTATTTACCTTACCTTACAATAACCTATGTTATTAGCAATTTTGCGAAAAAATTAATTGCTCTGAAGTAGTAAAATTTCCGATTAAGAATATTCAAATCATCATTTTGTAGAATGAACCAGCAATAAAGCAACCATACCGTTTCAAGAACAACAGATGATGGAAATGTCAGATGTTGGTAGTTAGTTCAAATTTCTTTCCAAGGTCGCGTAGTTATCACACTGGACAAACAGTGTGACTTGTCATCCTAGACTTTTATTAAGATAGATTATATAAAATATATAACAATTAATTTGTATAGAATATATTTTTAATCTTCCGTTTTTTAATTTTATTTATGAGGAAAAAATGACACCTAATCTTTTGCATATTTTGTTTATTATACATTGATATCATCAAACTTATTCAAAGCAGTTGTTAGATAGATGTATCAAAAAGTGTCACGAAAATGCAACGAGGTATTTGGAATCATCCTTAAACCAAAAGTTTCATAGGACGATAGTTATATGGAATATACGTAAGGACAATAAAGGGTCGAGGGGTTTGTCAAATGTTAGTTCATTTCAATTGTGTCAATGTTAGTTCGTAAGTTCAGTATTTTATACAATATTAATAAAGCTTGAGTTCGTGATCCACTTGTTTCAAGAAAACCACTGTACAAATTGGTGTCAGAAGTCGGACATCTTAGTGGCCGAGCTCAGTTGATTATCAGGTGAAAATACCGAGAACTAGAGATCAACGCGATTTGCCGACATATTCTGGAGATGTTCCAGAAGGGCCATCCCACCAAGATCCTTCATTAATAGCCATGTTTCAGGGTCTGATGACTAAACTGCTAGATAATTTAACAAGTCAGATGACTGAAAACCAGACTGCTTGATAGCTAGAAAAACTGCAGATGTATACTTTTATTATTAAACATCGCAAAGACACTCAACATCATAATGCCGATACCCTGAGTACACGACCTTTTTCAGAGCACTGCAACCACCGTGGCAAAGTTAAAGTGAATTGGAGTTCCACAATCCTTTGTGTCGAACAACTTGCAAATGGTAATATTGCAGCAGTCCCTACCACAATAGGAAAAGGCATGGGTCAACCAAGCTGGAGTGAGAATTCTGACAAGAGTGTGACACGGAAAAGTTATTAGGTACAATGGGATTCCTGGTATTTAGTGGATGGTGTTTTACACCGAAAATGGGAAAGTTCTGATGGAAACCAGCATAAAGTTCAACTTGTTCTCTCAAAAAGCTAAGTTAATGAAGTACTTTTGGAGTGCTACAGCGGTTTATCCAGAGGCTACTTGGAAATAAACAAGACCCTAGCAACAGTCCGAGATCGATTTTAGTGGACACCTATGAACCATTTCCCCTTACAGCATCCGGTAACCGGCATATTTTAGTGGCCACTTATTATTTAAGTAAATGGCCGGAGGCATATGCTCTTACTGAGTTCCAACAGAAATATCCTTCGTCCAAGGTCAAAATTTAACATAAAATCTGTTTGAAAAAATGTGTCAGATGCTGCAGAGTTGTGAAGATTAAAACCACAACTTTGACCTCAGTCAAATGAAATTATGGTGAACATATTCGAATTGTTTCCAATAAATATGAAGATAACTGGGACAATTATAATTAGTTCGTCCTTCTAGTATATCAAAGTTCCATTTATGTGTCGACAAGCGAAATGCCAGCTAAATTTTTACTTGGGAAAGAGTTTCTGCTGATTATTTATTTGCTCCTAAACCCCATAAAGAATGTAACGATAGCTACACTCAAAACTTATCTGAAAGAATTGATCTATGATTTGGAACGTCTATACCCCGTGAAAAATATAACGATACAGCTACAGCCAAACCTTATCTGAAAGAATTGACGAGGTTCATGTAAAGGTTCGAGAATATTTGAGAATGGAGTGCGATAGGATGAACGCTCAATATGACAGACTAGCTTACTCTGCCTTAAGGAATGAGAGTTGGTGTAGTTATATAATCCAGTACACTAGAAGGGGCGATGTTTATTGCTACAGATATCATGGGAAGGACCGTATTCCGTGGAAACTCGATTCAATGATGTTATCTACATTCGTCAAAGATCAAACATCTGCATTGGTTGACTCCATGCGAGGAGGGAGTGGACTGGCAGGGTCGCCAGTCTAGAGAAGGAGGCAATGTAACAATTGATAATCGAGTAGCAGCTATTGGTATTTTTCAATGTCATTTTAGTGTTTAATACATTTTTAATAAAGTTTTTCGTGATCCAAGTATTTAAAGAAAAGTTATTAAATATTTTAAGTCAAAAAATCGGAAACTTAGATTAACCTTTTCATACCTTCTCTCGTGATTTCATATGGTGCATATTTCTCTAACAGCTGCACATAAATAAAAAGTTTTAACATATTTTGACAATTTGCTCTTAAAAAAAATATAAAAACTTATTTATTGCGTTACCAAGCAATAAACAAATAGCTTTTTAAGTGTGCAGTACAACTTATAAGATCACAAAGATCACTATAACGCTAGCTACTAATCAAACTCTCAACTGTCGTATTTACAAGTAACAGTGACCTCCCCCAAAAATGTATGGTGACAATTGCCACCGTTAAAGCTGAAAGGGTTTAAATTAAAAAAAAATTACTTAGTCAAACAATATCCTGCGATTATAACTTCAAATTAAGAAAATAGAAGATTTTTGTACCTTTGTGTAGCATGGACAATGCTGTGTACTTCATGTCCTTACGGGTATTAAGTACATTATTTTGTGGATAATATCTAAGCAATCACAATTCTGGTAATCGTTAACGGTAGAAAATTTTGTTAAAAACTATTTAAACATTTTCAACGTATATATGCGTAAGCTTGATTAGATAAATACATTTAGATTTGTTCATCATTATTAAAAATTAATGAGATATTATAAAATTAAAAGTTGCACCACTTTTTATGATAAGTTCTAGGTAATTTATAATTTGTCAGTTAATACTTTTGATCTCTGACACATGTTATCACGGTTAACAACGTCAATAGCTAAATTGTGACCCAGTTAGACAAATATAATGACAAATCTAATCAACTACTTTGATGAATGCGTCTCGTGTACGTGATTTTTTCGTCGATTTGGTTTACGCGACCGGCCTAAGTCTAATTCAAAATTATCAGACCGATGACCAGGCATTAATCAGACATTTTTAGTTAAAACTAGATAATAATAAAAGTAAAATGGTGACCTTTGTTTATCGATTTACTATTGTAGTTTCTATTAATAAACTGGGGTGACGTTTTTATATTTTTAATTTTCATTAGATTTTTTACTACACTTGAGACTGCAACTGCACAAAAATGGTCTATATATACCTATTATATATATATATATATGTGTGTGTGTGTGTGTGTGTGTGTATGTAAATTTTTGCTTAAAATTTTAAATATCGTTTGCAACATTTCCAGTATTTTATAAGTTATATCACTGTTTACCAATTGCGAAAAATGTAGAGGTATCAGTCTATTAAATACAACCTATAAAATGTACTTTAAAATACACCTTAAAATTATTATTAATAGAAATATAAAAGTAATTATAAGAAAAACACAATTTTGGAAAAGCGGATCTAGTCTGGGGATGAGAGTCTAAGTGGTTTTACATTTCGATTCACGCTCCCGTCTACTCATGGTTACTTAATTTTACTTAATCTCATTGACACAAGTGAGTTCCTCAATGGAGTTCCGCTTTGCTTACTTACTGCTACACTTTGCTTATTGAAACACGTGATTCATGCATAAGTCACCAGTCAGTTTACATAAAATATATTTATTAAGTTTTATCCGCATTTACCCTAATTTTAAATGTCAGAGCCTTTTTGTATAAATCTCATAATTGGTTTTTTTTGTCTTGCCCTTGTAACGTTATTTAACCATACAATTTCAAAAATATTACCGATAAAATGTGAAATCCCTTAAAAAAATGTTTAAGCAAATTAGTATTCAAAAATAATAATTTGTCCAATTTATCAGCTAATAAATTTTTTAAGACGACGCTATGCTCATTATGATCATGCTCACCCTAGCGCCTGTTCTTTGGCTATAGGATAGTGTGGGATTTCAGGTACACAAAAACAGACCTTACCCACTAAACTTTTCTTTCCTACGCATACTCGGGACATACTTATCGAGTAAAACTTTGAGTATGTTGCGTTGTGTCTGCTTTTTTTTTCTTAGTTCCGTTAATTCTCTTAGTCTTACCCATTATGTAACACCCTCTCATATTCTCCTTTCGTTTTTATTATTTCCGTGATAGTCTTTACCAGTATGTTTTAATATTCTCTGCTATGGCTTTCTTTATTATATTTTCTGGTGTGATCATTGCTATTCTCTTACCAGCTATTTTCTGGCAAAATTAACTGCATACAAAACTCAATGTGCTGTGTCATCATCCACCCACACATTTCAAATCGGCCTACACTTGTCTATTTAATTTTATAATTTAATTCCTATAGGATCCAAGGCCCGTCAAACTTGGTTAAAATAAAAATGGGAAGGTATGTCTAGATTTGCAAATAATCCTGTGCTTAATGTTGAGAATAAGCGAGGAGGTCCAATTGCTTTACTTACTTTTTCGAACTTTTTTTCTCTGCCACTGTCTCACATTATTGTTTCTGATTTACTTCTACTCAGACTTGGACCGCATATAAAACTGTAGAGTGTACTATTTTAAAATAAGTCTTCCTTGTGTATAAACTAAGCCCCCCTATATTCGGCATTATCTTTGCTAAAGCGGCGGTCTTCCCTCATTCTTGACAATCCTCTCTGTATGTTTTGTAAAATTAAATTAAAGAGTAGAAGTTTCAAATAAGCTAAGTGCAAAACCAACATTTTGAGATATTTAGTAAAAACGTTAAAAAACGCAAGGATTAGTTTGGTTTAAACAAAGATTTTTTTTTTCTTTTTTAAATAGGAAGATGCTAAGTGCCACCCAAATGTTCTTCAATAACGGGACGAAATATATCATTATTTTGCATGTTAGTGTTTTAAGCAGGGTCTCCCTGTGCAGTTTTAACTACTACTAGTAAATTTTTGTAGAACTGTTGTTCTACAAAAACTGTTTGTTCAGATACGGTACCATTAATTGGAGGCTCTTCTTCTTGTTCACTGGTACTTTGTTTGCAGGTTGCATTATCAATGATTTAATTTATTTTCAAATCATTTAAGATATTGTTCCTTTTAAAAATGTTAGTTTTTCTTTATGATTAAAATCCTGAAAATGAATGGGTAGTTTTGATGTTTATAGAATTTTCTTTTTCAACACGTATCCTAACTGATTTGCTATTTTGTAGCTAAGTGGTAGTTAACATTTTCTTAGCAGCCTCTTGGATGTTCGAAAAACCCTATTCTTGTCGATAACATCGAAAGGTGAAATAAAAATTCTCTGACACGAATGCCTTTATATTTTTTTTTTTCGTTTTTCTATTAGGGCTAATACCTATCACAAGGCATGAAACTGTGGCCGCTTACCAAAAATCTTTGCTCTCTAGAATCGTATACCCCATAAGAAACCAAAAACAATAACACAAACAGAATAAATTTATTTTTATTTTGGCCACCAAAGTTGTCGCTCTAAATAATGATGTAGTTCTTGTTAGTAAAGCCACTATTTAAGAAACGTAGCAGGCACGACGGAATTTCGTTTGCGCTAAGTCCCGAGAATCCGTCGTGCCACAAGGACATGGAGGCATTATTTGTGTCCCCTACATGTATTCCAAAGTTGAAACAGGAAAGCTGTGACAAGTAAAACATATCTCAGTAAACTAACGTTGGCACAATCATGATCTGTTCCAGATATATAAATAAGCAGCAAACCTTGCTACCAGGTTGTTGTGAATCTATTTTATCTTGCTTGAGTAGTTCTCTTGCCTTTTCGGCTTTCCTTTGGTGAAGTTCTAGCTAACATTTTGACTGATGGCGTATAGATCCGTATAGGCTTTTGTCTATACGGATTTTACAGTACAACCTATTACATGTGTGACAGGTATTCATTCTAGATCGTCGAAAAGACAAATTTGGAAGTTTGCGTTTAAGTCCGGGTTCTAGGTATTCTTTAATGGAATTTAAACTCGTATAATCACCAACATCGCGGGGTGTTGAATTAATATCCTCTTTTATAGCACAGTGATAATCTTCAGAATATAGCCATTTTATATAAGACGTCCTATTATCTGAAAAAGAAGTTTCGGAAAGTTTCTTTTTAATTACAAGAACTTCTAGCTTTTTTCTTATTACAGCAAAGCTGTCCATGTTTTACACACTTAAGCAAAGGCTCTATCTTCATTAGATACGCTGTAGCTTACTGTTTAAAGTCTACTGTCTTCCGAAACCTCACGACAGGTAGTCTGTCGGCACCTCCTAACCCGAAGGAGCTGTATGACCCATCAGATAAGTACCTTGAGTTTTGGTGTTCCCTCGGTGAAACTTATTAAACAAGCATTTTTGCAAATCACATTTGCACTTACAAATCACCTAAAAATAAAAAAATATATAAATTAAGACAGAGTGTAACATGATAGGTTATGTTACAAACCTCCTGTGTTGGCAACGGTTTTGCCGCTATATCTTTACATGTTTTATTTTTATATGCTTTCCCAGCCTTCCTAAGTTGTGTTTGTTCCTTACCAAAGCTGCCAGTATCGCTACTTCTTTCGTTTTCGCTTCACTCATTGCAACAAACTGTCACTACAAAATTAATAATAATATATTTGACAGTCTGGCACATAATCCCCTTGTAAAACAACAGGCAAGGCACATACCGCTGGCACCATGTTAGAGTCCCCATCCAAAGTTTTGTTAGGACGTAAAGCGTGGCACATACCTTGGCACAACCTTTCTATATACTATACCGTTTCTATAAAAATAACTCAAAATCAAAAGTTTTGGCACGTTTGAAACTTTTACTCTGACGTTTGGTCATCGAGTTGAACCCCTAGATACCTCTCTTTTTATTTCGGTATAATTTTAACATCTATGTTAAACTTTATAAAGTCCCTCTTTCTTTTTTCTTCTGGTATGATTATTTCTGTTTTCTTCGACGCTAATACAAATTAATTTATGAATTTAAGGGAAAAGGCTCTTATACTCGATCTTCAATCCGTGATCAGTTGTTGTAGGCATTTATTAAGATAACGATTGAGTGACCGGTTTCTCTATTTACAAGTTATACAGCATCATCAGGCCCGCAAGAAAGTAAAGGTTCAACTAGATGGTATATGTAAGTCAATGGATTTACTGTTACTCAGTTACTAATCAGTTATATAAAAGTGGTTAGCAATATAATATATTAGTTAACACAAAAAATACCACTCTCTCTTTTCAATCTTTACCCCCCGGAGGGAGTATAGTGGTCATCATAATGTTGTGTATTGTCCTTCTCCAAAGGTCTCTGTCTCTGGTAATTTCTTAATAAATCTTTTGCGTATGCTTGTAATTTAATCGATCCATCTTATTGTAGGTCTTCTTCATGATCTTCAGCCTTTTACTTGTCCTTGGATAATAAATTTTTCACTGTTTTTTATGTCTGTTCCCATAACAATATCTGCTATATGTGGAAAGTATTATAATTGTTGGAGACGGACTTTGCTGACTTTTAGCTTATTTAAAATTGAAATATTTATTTTGTGGTTGATCCTAGAAATTTGTTCATTCTCATTCTCTAACATTCTCTAACAGAACATTTGAGTCCCGTCTATCTTTCTTCTTCTCGCTTGTCGTAGGGTCCAAGATTCACATCCGTATGTCAGTATTGGGAATATTAAGCAGTTCATTAACCTCATTTTTAGAGTTCGTGAAATTTAAGAGTCCTTCCATATCTTGGCCATCTTTAATATGGCGACTTTTGCTAAATCACATCTAAGTTATATTTATTCCTGTAGTAACCATTTTTTTGTGATCAATAATCCCAGATATAAATATGAGCTTACAACGTCGAACCGGTCAATCGTGGTTACGTGTGGATGATTGTTATGTAGTCTATCTACTCTCATGATCTGTGTCTTTCATACGTTTTCATATCCATCAAGCGCTCTTCTCAGATTATTCTCCCTATATATGTATATTAAATAATTGTGAAGATAGTGTTCATCCTTATTGTGGATAAAATTCACTACATCTGTTTTGGCTGATTGCCTTTCTCAAGTGATCTATTTTTGGCATGCGTTTACACTTTATAGTCTTTAATGAAATAGGCTGAGGAGGGGAGAACTGTTTGTCTCAAGTTGGTCATTCAGAATTATATCTGTGTTTTTTAATTTGTTTATTTCCATAGATTCTAATAAAGATATCTTAAGGCTTTTATTTTGAATGTGAAGAATGTGAAGTTATTAAAAGAATGATTATGATCTAGAAAATGAAGTGCATATGTAGAATCTGTTTTTTTATTATTAAAAGCCCTTTTATGTTCTGCTATTCGTTTATTACAATGTCTACCAGTTTGGCCGATGTAAGTTTAGGGCAGTCGCCACATTTTAGTTTGTATACACCACCGTGTAAGTGTTTTTTATTTTGGCCGTTGTTGTTTTTAATATATTTGCTTAAGTTGCTATTTTTGTTCTGAAAGCTGGTGTTATTACTGTCTTTTTTATGTGTTTGGCTATTTTTGTTGATATTTTGCCTGTATATGTAATCGAGCAGAAGGTACTGGAATTTTTCTCTAAAAATAGAAATACTAATTTTAGGAAATCCATCAATTATATATTTATTTATTTCTTAATACATATTTTAAAGAATTTAAAGAAATTTAAACTGAAAATTACTTGCTTAAAAAATTACGAATACCATTTTAATTAAAATATATAGTATATTTATAATATTACACATCTATTTCTGTATTGGTAATAAAATTTTACTTTGTTTTGACTAGTTCCGCACATTTGCTTTCTTTTATCTTCCCTGTACATTTATAATATGTTATTCTAATTTTCTTTTTTTTATTTTTAGATATTACAATTGTCCCAATGGATGAAACGTGAATATTGTGATTTTTGTGTTATTTATTAATTATTTATTAATATCTGGTAAAAGAGACACTCCTAAGGAAATAAAGTTGAAGCAAGAAATTCATCAGAACAATTATATCATAAAACGCTTGAAAGTTACCAAATGAATTAAAGCAGACGAGAAGATGTAATAAATTCTAGAGGCCGGTATAATATATTAATGATTACAATAAGAGCAAAACTATTATCGTTGAAAGTCCTAAATTCATGCTCATATATAAATTATTAAAAGAGGCATAAAACTTCAACAAATATTTATTAAAAAACTCATTTATAAAAGGTTTAATAATAAAAATCTCTATCGGGCTATATCACAAAACGTTTTCGGAAAAACTAGTCCATCATCAGTGCTATCTGTATGTACATGTTTAGAGCCACTAAATACATAGGTGACAACCCTTTAAATGTTATATGAATAACTTTGAGTTACATTTTTAATAATTAAAATTTAGGATATAAGTTGCAAGAGAAATTGAATATATCGCAAACTAAGACTCCACTGAGGTTGCTAGTCCTTAGACGAAGTAGTGTCTAAGTAGAGCTTCTATGAAATTATTACTGTATATGAGTGCATATTATTTATTCTTCGGCAGATTATGTCTGTTAATAGATATTAACTAGATATTGTAAAATAATTATAACATTCTCTTTATGTTTAAGAATATTAAGTCAGTAATAAGCTATTATGATGTTTTTGTTTCCACAAACTCAAAAATCATATGTAACTTTGAGTTAATAAAGAGCTTTCAACATGTACAGGAAAACAATTGTTAAAATTACTATTCTTTCTTCATCTTTCTTCATATATCTTTCTCCAATAAAATATATCATATTAATCACTGGTAAACCTTTCTTTATTGATAAATTAGAGATTCCAAAAAGTTATAAAATAACAAAAAATTTTTTTAATATTTTTCTGTTGTTTTTTATATTCCAGCACACTTATAGACATATAATGCAAATACACTGACTGCTGCTTTACAGTCGTGTTTTTCCAGTGCTACAGAGCAAACAGTCCTTGCATCTCTTTATAATAGGATGGGTTTATCGACCATGTGAGCATTTTATTGGTCCTTTAGGCACGTGTTATGTTACGATAAATGTTGCGTCAGTTTTTGCCTGTCGCACTAGGGAAACGGACCTGTATTGCAACAGTCAGTCCATTTGTATTATATGTCTATGAACACACTACCAATTTTTTTAATCTGATTATTACAAGCTAACAAGAAATTTCATCAAAAATGCCTTGCAGTATTTTTTCAAATAGGTTTTTGTTTTTATATTTTTTTTCTGTACTGAAAGATAAGTAGTCAAAAGTAATGACAAATAATCACCGACGCAGATTAACTCTGTTTAAGATAACCAAATAAATCAAGGATGATATACTGATGTTATCATTTCAGCGTTTCAGTTTAAATATACAAGTGACATATGACGTGCAACGATATTTGTTTGGCATTTATTATAATTTTTCTGATCTATATTATAAAGAGGCCGTTAAAATGTTATAAAATATTTTTTTCTAACATAAAGGTCTATTATTTATATATCCAATACATAAAGATTTATATTAAAAAATCAAATTAAATCAGAACTTATAATTTACTGTCCAACCAGATGACAATAAACTTTTACTTATTTAATACAACTGGTGAACTTTGGTAGGTTTAAAAAGTGTTATTTTGTTTTTCTTAAATTTATTTTGAAGTTACATATATTTTTAAATATCGCTTTTACTTTTAATCATTTATTTATTTTTGACACATCTAAAACGAGACGACTACGAGAAACAATAGAGATGAAAATACTCCGACGAATATCAGGGAAAAGTCTATTGTGTGGAAGTGGAGTGGAACGAACATATCAGTAGAATGGCAGAGGATAAAATTGTACGAATAGCACGAAATAAGTCACCAAATGGACGAAGAAGTATTGATAGATCAAGAAAAAGATAGTGCGACAATTTATGAGGCTTATATCGAAGAAGAAACAGGCTTTAAAGTATATATACTAGAAGAAAGAAGAAGAATTTATTTATTTATATTCTTAAAAAGTTCCACTGAGTTTACTTCAATATTCTATGGTCTAGCTTTACTGCTTTTTATTAGCTATCTAAATATAATATTGCTTGCAGGTTTCTACGAGACAAATTTCGTGCAGGTAGTCGAAAAATGGTAATGGTGTTTCCTGGTGCAAATCAATGTTTTGTGTAACAATGATCAAATTGCTTGATCAGTATTTCCACACTATTACTCGTACCATTTTAACACACACAAGAGTGATTTTATTTTATAAAGCATAATTTAACAAATAAAAAGGCTCATTTAACTTGGTGCAAAATTTAATTAATATGACAGTATTTGTAAAATTCAGAAAGATACAGGAATTAATATGATCTATTCATATATATATATATATATATATATATATATATATATATATATATATATATATATATATGGATTCAAAAGAGCAATCAAAAAAATAAATTAAATATAGTAAAAGTTTGTAACCATAACACCACTTTACCATCAGGAGAAAGTGGCATAAATGAATTAAGGAATGCTGAAAATATTATGTTATAATCAAATGCAAAATAATAGAAATAAAGATACTAAAGATTGCCAACAGTATAGAGAGGTTAAACAAAAATTAAATAAAATTTTGTGCAAAGAACAATTTTGTTTTTAATGAATTAAGAAATAACAAAGAAAAAATATATAAAAAATATCTTATAAAATCGAACCCAAAATTGAGATTATCTATAAAATAGCTTAGGGTAAGGGATAGAAACTATTAAACACTTATTTACCAGCAATGTTAGTAAATGTTAACTGTAATATTAACAATCGTCCTCTTATTAAGATAGAAAAGTGTGGATGTCTGTAGATACTATTGACCTCGTTGAAGGATGTAGAAAACTCTAAATTGCTGGAATTGATAACCCTCTTAGAATTCCCAGTACCGACAGCTATCTAGAGCTATTCAGGCTGCTTGTCGATGAGACAAGAACACGCATAGAGAAAATCTGCAGTAAGATTCAACAACATACCGATACAAATAACACCAAAGAACTGTTCGATAAAGTCAGATTACTCACAGGTAAATGCATGCAGAAATCAACGATGATGATCGCAATTTAAAGATGGATTTGGACAAGGTTATAGTTGTTTAAAAAGCGTACTCTAAATTTTTATATACCGGTACGAATCATATGTCCGCGGACACCCCGTATGTACCTTCAGGGGCCTTCACTTTCCACTTTTCTTTAACAGGGATACACCACACTAGCTTTGAGTGCTAACCTAACATACTTTTTTCCGAAGTAAAATTTGCTATGAAAAGACTTATGTTAAACAAGCCAGCAGGTTTTATAACAAACCATGTATAAGTTTGCATATAGCAGCTGAGCAGATTTGTGGAGTGTTAGAGAACAAATCCCTAATATAAAAAACATCATGACAAAGTCAGAGAATATCAGATTTCAACATTATTATTTATATGTTTTATTGATTACACAAAGGTATTTGATAATTTTAGACGGTACAAACTATGAAACATATTGATGATAGTCGGTGTACCTAAACACTCAACTCATATCTGGCAAATGTACTTTGGAAAAGAAAGTACGCCAAAAATACGTTTTATCTTCCTTATTATTTAACATGTAATCAGAATTCAGAATGACCAGAGTCTTGGATGGTTGGTAGAGAGAAGTAAGCTTAGGCAGACGGCACTACACTTGTAGCCTCTACTTCAGAAGAAATTACTAACTAAAAAAAACTCGAGGTAAAAAACGTTAAGCTTGCAATCAAAGTTAACTATAACAAAACCAAAATCATAGTTATTGATCGCCAACAACAAGGTCCTAAAACCCGGATTATTGCGGCATTCGAGGTAGTCCCCTATATGATATATCTTGGAGCACTAGTTAACAGCACCGGCAATTGTTATCGTCACATTACTATGGCAAACAAAAGGTGACTTGGTTTAAGCCTGATCTTTTCTGTATTTAAATATGTATGCAATGAGACATGAGACATGGGCAATCAAAGAATTAGATGACGCATTGACGCTTTTGAAATGTGGACAAGGAGATACCTACGTCAATTCCATGTACGACTCGCCACACGATTATCTTGGTTTTAGGTGAAATTAAACCCAATCAGCGCCTCACTAGTACTGTTTACTCTAGTATTATAAAATTCTTTGCACATATCCATCGAAGTAGGTAATCACAAAATGGAGCGGTTGGTGATCCAAGGAAGGCCTCACAGTCAACGCCAACGCGCAGACCCCCACAGCGGATCCCCACAGAAGAGCAAACATTACGAAAAGCTTCTTAACACGCAGTATAAGAGACAGTAATTATAAGTAAAAATAAATATATAATCTCACCAAATATTGCCAACCTTCATGAAAGAAATATTTTCTACATATTTTATTTGGTTTGATTTTAGACGAAAGACGCAAACACAAAATAAATAATCAAAACCATTTGTGGTCATTAGAAACCACACTACCAAAATTAACCAGTTTTTGATTTGTTTTAATAATTAAGAGTCCCCGATTTCATTTGATAATTTTATATGTTTAAGGTTTTTAGGGTATCTTGCGTTTATTATATTTTTATATGTAGATATAAAATAGAATGTATAATGTTTATAATGTGCATCAATTATATTAAATGTAGGAATATATTTATTATTGTTAAATATAAGTTATCTGTTCTCCTCATAAACCATATAGGTAAGTACATATTATGTTAGGATCAAACATCGATTTCAACCCATGATAGAAAAATACGGCCAAAATGCGTTATGGTTACCTACATATTGCAAGTGCGTCAAAAATATTGATTTTTGGCTGTTTAGTAACGGTAAGAACTTGTTTTAGACCTGTTGGAATTGCCAGAATGAATAGGTATTAACTTTTTCAAGTCAAAGAATTCTGGTATACGTCAAATGCCAGAACATGTCGAGCATAGAAATAAAACATGTAAAGGAAGATATAATATCAAAAAGTATTTCTATTGTTTATGGCAAGTATGACATTCAAATTTTAAAAATAACATCAGTTCTTAAAGAGACAAAAATATTAACAAGAATAAACATCAAGCTACAAAAGCGCTTACATATACTTCTGCCTTAAGGGCATCGTTAATCCTACTTCTACTAATCTTTAAATTAACTGTTGCTTTGACATTTGATGTTACATAACTTACGTACTACTATCTTGGCTCTACATGTTAATTTTTGTTGATGCAAATTTGTTAGCAATTACACTACATAAAATTGTTTCGATCCAGATGAGAAAACAGAAGTAGTCTGCAAAAAGTCAGTTTGTGTGCTTTTCGTGTTCTGACAATATCATTAAAGCCATAATGCGTTTTGGCCATATTTTTTGACCATCGTAATCGGTACTTGATCGTAGAAGTATATATACCGTTATGTTTACTTACAGATTTTGGATTATATATTAATATTAAGTGAGTTTAATGACAATTCTTTTGCAAAGCAATTTTATGTGAAATGTCATGTTTAATGCATTCATTTTTGTATTTCATGTTAGTCATCATTCTGGCTTTAAAACCATGCGCGGATTCTAGCCACCTCAAGAATTTTTCCCCAGTCCGCCCTATCCACCGCCTTTCTCTGCCAAGCACGTATTTTCCTCTTCCTTATATTCTGGATCTTCCTTTCGTTTTATGAGAAATGGGTCTATTAAGGAGAATTTTTCTGATTAAATCAATTTGTTTCAACCCCATAATATGTGGTATTTATCTCAGATATCCTATCTTAATATATTTTGCAATATCTGGTCCTAGTATATTCCGTAATGTTCGAACTTGTATCGATATTTCCACACACATTGACATTCGCTCCTCCATAGATTCGCCTCAGTACTTTTCTTTGGAAACATCCTAACTTGTTTCTATGACTTTTTGTTAGAGTCCAAGTCACTAAACCATATGTGAGGACTGGACGTATTACTGTATTGTAGAGATTTACCTTTTGTATTTTTCGATAATTGAGGATTTGAAAAGGAGATTGAGTTCAAATTAGCATATATTGATCGTTAAAACTTTGTGGATAATATCTACGGGTGTATTATCTTCAGTGTTAACGAGGTAATCCCAGATTCGTTCGCATACATGCACAATTTTCTGTTCTTATTGTATTCTTTGCGGCTGCTTTAATATGTTCCTTTAATCTGGTTCAGTAGCAGTCCATATCTTTCTGGTTTTCTTCATTTACATTTTAATGCCTGTTAATCATGTTTTCCAAGTAATGTTCTGCAATATTTCGTGTCTCAGCTTTTGCACATTCCATTTCTTTCTATCCATTTTATTTTCCTGCTGACGGTTAAAATTCTAACCCTCAATGTTGACGTAGTTCTCCTCTCCTGCTTTTTTTTACTGCAGTAATCTTTGGTAATATTTCTTTATCTTATACTTACACATAACAAAACCACTTCATAATCTAAAAAAAGAATCGACCAAGATACGTCCAGTATTTGCTCGATTCATGCTATAACTTTTACCACAACCTATATAATGTGTTTAAATTTAGTTTTTATATAATCCAAAATCCTTGCTATTCTTAAGAATATATAATATATAAAACTCGAAAATACTGGTATATTTGGTAAATATATTTTCTTAAATTTGTCTTTTGCAATTATGCTGTCTGATGGACTTCATGTTTGATAAAAGGTTGTTTGGCAAATGATCTGGATTCTGGAATTGAATGCCAAATAATATACTACCACATAACCGGTGTATGAGGCGGATCAAATTTATCTTTAGAAACTTTAGAAACTTTAGAATAAATGCTTTAATTGGTACTTAAAAAATCTGTAACTCCATTTTCGGAGTAATCAAAAGAAAGTTAAAGATTACAACTTAGACTGTGGTTTATGATCTTAAGATATTATTCTTTATTGACACGAGTGACAAATTACATCCTCTTTTGCATCCATATTTTCCAGAAGAGGTCGCGATATCTTTATTTGCATCTTTCTAATATTTTACATTATTCGATTACGGTGGTAACATTGTAATTTTAAAGATTTGTATGTATCCTATGGAATAATTTTCGGTGATTATTCTATGATTGAATTTGTTTTGCGTAACTAAATAAATTATCAGATATTTTTAACTATTTGTCAAATTGCATATTACACAAAAATGTATTTTTTAGTGATTAAACTGGTCCCTGGCTTATTTTCTATTTAGTTATGTTATTTTTGTTTTGCATTTATTACTTTGTAGATAATTCTTTTTCAATATGAAAGTTTGTACTGTTAATTCTAACTTAAAAGGTGTCAGATAAATTTTTGTCTACTATTTTCTTATAACTTTTGTTTGCTTTTTATACATATCATATGATATTCTAGGTATCATAATTTAAAATACTAGCTTATGTCACAAACAGCTGCTACACTTATATTAGATCAAACCTGTTGCTGTTAAACAATATATAAATAATGTAAGATTTTAATGTATTTGATTTTAAAAACTAAAGATGAAAACCAGTAAATTAGATGGAAAAATGACAGAATTTTACTGAAGAGCATAGAAAATCCTTTAACTAATTATTTCTTAAGTTATTTTTGTTTATTCGTTGCTAAATTATCGCAAAAAGCATTAAAAGTCGATTTTTAAAAATTAATAATGGGAGCAGAGTATGGGTCACTACAAGCAAGCAAGCAATTTAATTAAACCCAGAATGTGAGACATGTTTAACCCTAAGAATTGTGTTCGAGTGTAACAATTCATTGGAGCGAGGTGTATTAACTCGAATAAAAACAGGGGTCACTTCATCGCGCTCCAATGCTCCAGACTATCCCTTTCCCCCCTATAGCACTTTGATGCGCGATAGAAGCACAACTATCAGCCAAATGCTCTTCATGTGGAGGTCCTGGGTAATAGAAGTCCAACATGGTTTTCTAACCTAATCAAAATCTGACAGCGCATTGTCGCTATGATTCTGTTATAATAATGTGGCTTATCCGCGAACTAAAAATTGCTTACTTGGGCCTTAAGTCTCCGCTCTGAGTTAGGCTCAGTTCAAAGATTTATTGCTTAATAGGTTTGGCCCTAAGTGCCCGGCTTTTGGGGTTTTTGTTAATTTTTTTTGTTGACTTACGCTGGTTTTTGTTAGTATTTTTTTAATTTTGTTGTGTGGCCGAGGCCGTTTTTTATGTGTTGATTGTTTTTTTGTAGGTTGCTTGAAACAGAAAATCGTACTTAGTAAAATGTTTATATTATGATATGAAAAATATAACAATATAAAGTTTGTCCACTTAAAGCAACTGGGCCCACGCTTTTCGTTGCGGTTGGCCAAGAGTTTTTTCGAGCTACCAACTGTCTTCTTAGTGTGCTGTTATGTTGTATTTTTGTGTGATTTCTCTCCGGTGTTTTGTTTTCTCTCTGGTATTTTTACTCTAGTATATGTTTGGTATTACTCGAATATATGTTGTTTCGTCCTTTAGTGCTTTCATTGATGGAAAACCTCATACCTTATGATCTGTCGCAATATGTGACTTGGATGGTTCTCTATCTCTGCGAACTTTGACCATGCTTTGTCTTTCATAATCTCAGTCACTCTGATATGCTGCAAAACTCTAAAAAGGAATCCTTTGGCAAAGTATCTCGGTACGTTGGCTACTTCTCTTAGGGTGCTGTTGTGTGCCGCTTGTATTTTCTTTTTGGTTATGCAGAGATGCATATGTTAGTATAGGAAGAATTATACTATTTACTAATATTATCTTCGTTTTTATTCTTAGTTTGCTTTTTCTTTCTGCTACGCTTCTTATTGCCATGTTGGCTTTTTGGATTGTGGTGTCTATGTGTTTACTGGACGTTAAGCCTTTGTCAATAATTACTCCAAAGTATTTCGCATCGCTTTTTCAGTCGATGGGGTTGTTTAGCACAGTCACTTATTTTTCTGGTTGCTAGTGACTCTTTTTGAAAAGTACAGCCTGCGTCTTTTCGGAGTTTAAAGCTATTTTCCATTTTAAACTCCAGTCTTCTATGTCATCTAACGCTGTTTGTAGATCGTCGACATAGTAGTATACCTTGTGTTCTAGGTATGTCTGCTATGGATATTGTATACAATATAGGTGACAGTACCGTTCCTGTTGGTACTCCAGTCTCCGGGTTTCCGAGTTCGGACATGACTTGTCCTATTCGAACTCTGAAACTACTTGAAGATATTAGTCTCGTCACTTCTTCACTGTAACCATATCCTCTTATTATCAGTCCTTTATGTCAGACTCTGTCGAAAGCTTAGCTTACGTCTAGAAAGGCAGCTCCTGTGTATTGTTTATCGATAAATCTAGCTGCTATGTACTCTGTTAATCTAAGTACTTGTAGCTCATTGGAGTGCTCTGATCTATAAAGAGTAGATAGACCAAAAGCAAAAACAGAATATGAGTCATTCATATTTAGCTTAAAAAATCTCAAGAAAATTCACTTTAAAAGTTATTACAAAATTGAAATGGTTTGGCCCAAAAACATTATATCTACAGCGTTATCATGTTTAAACTATTGGGTCTATATGAATTTTAAAAGCACTAAATTGAAGAAGAAAAAAAAAAACGCTTATTTTATCAAATTAAATCATTTAGCGATTTAAAAGTTTATGTTAAAGATTGTAAAATAGGTTTGAAATAGTACTGTGATTTTAAGCTTATCAAAAAATTAAAATAACTTGCAATTACATGTGGAAGAATATTTTTTTTTCGCAATCTTAGGATTTTTACGCAAATTTAAAAAACAATTATAATGTCCTACCACTCTTAAAACCCAAGTACTCTCTTTTTTCAATTTTTTTAAAATATCATTTAAATGGCTAAGAGTTTAGAGGGTGAGTTTAGACAAAATATTTTGAAAAAGGTTTCTTTAAAAATAAGCCGTCTATAATGCGTCTGAGGAATAGAAAAAAATCGCGCAACGATTTTATTATTTCAAAAACAGGATTCATAAAATCGCATAAAAATCGCAATATTTTCGGCTATGTTTAACAAAAATTTACGTTTTCTGTTTATTTGGGGTACAACGTGGTATATATCTTAAAATTCATTTAGTTAATTTGTGAATTGTTTATTTAACCGAGCAATTTGCTCAACCAATTTAAAATAAATATTTACTTCAGCACTACAGCTATTAATAATATCTTTAAATAATAAAGTTTACAAAAAATTAATTATTTATTTAAAAATTAAATTTGCACATGCTAATTTTTTTTTGAATTAGGCTTATTATTTTTACAATACCTTTTCTCAAAAACATTAAAGCTAATTTTACATAAATTAATTGTTATAAATTTTGTATATACATAAATAAAATTATGGAATTATTCTGTATAATAATATATAATTAACTTATATATTTATTAAATTAAATTAAATTAAATTAAATTAAAATTAAAATTAAATTTATATACTTAATTTTACTATTTTTGTTTATTCATAATTACACAAAATTCCTAAAAATTGTAATTGTAAAAATAATATTGTAATTGTAAGCATATTTTAAGAAATTGCAAAATAGATATTTATTTTAAATTTTTTAAACAAATTACGAAAATAAATATACATCTAAATATTATTAAATATACATTAAATATACATATAAATTTTACAAATTAATTCATTGAATTTTTATAATATATACAATAAGTTTAGCCAAATTAAAAAAAAACAATAATTTACATATTGCTATCAACACATTTGTTAGATACTTTTCTTTGATTCAAAGAATGTCAAGAAAAAGTAATTTTATTTTTTAATTTCTCTGGTTCATACCTACCCGAGTACTAAGTGATTTCGATTATTCTCATATTCTTAGAGTGTCGTAATTTTGGACAAATCATGTCATTATTTGTGTCAAGTTTTTACATCGAAATCAGTCTATCAGCTCGCTAAGCCATCGAACCATTTCTGCGTTGATTTATTATAATTTTATTTATTAATTATCATATCTATGTATTAAATATAAAGTGTAATTATCTACTGTGTTGTATAACGAAAGCTCTTAGAGGATCTAAGCTATTTTTAAGGATTGATGCATGATGCTTGATGATTTAAGCATGATGATATTTTGTACAATAATATTATGTAATAAATTAATAACATATTATGTTATTTAAACTTATTCCGGGTTTATGGGAGCCCTGAAAATGCCAATCCATAACGTTGATGTTCAATATACGAACCAATATCGTAATACCACAGCCTACGTAATAATCTGTTTAAGTTGGACAATAGTCTTATAAGCCCAACTTATTTTATAAAAAATTATTTTTATTAAAAAAATGTTACTCTTGCAGAACTTAATAATATTTTTACAATTTATTTTAAGAATCATTTATTAAATGGTTCATATTATATTAATACACGTTTCTAAGAAGGCAGTTAAATGTATATAAACCAAAGTATGTATACTTAATTTTAGCTCCTATTACTTAGCTTGTAAGTTAAGAATTAGTTTTAATATTATCAGCATTATTAGTAGCAATGTTAATAAAGGTATTCTATAAATAAATTACTTTTATTTATTAATGTACCTAAAAATTACAAAAAGAATAAGTATAGACCGATATCATTCCTATCAGAAATTCTTAAATCTTTCATTAAGGTCATCACAACTTTACCACTCTTTTATACGCTTTCTTAAGATCAGTAAATATTTTACACTCTCCTGTTTTTTATTCCTATTTGTTTCTACAAATTTCTTTATATATCTGTTTCGTGATATATCCCTTTATTAATTATTCTCTTCCATATTTGTATGTTGTTAACAAGTAGTTTTATGACATTGTACTTTACACTCTGTTTATCTCCCTTATTTCTATACACCTGTACAATATGTATAAGAAACTAAGATATATTTTCTTCATTTATTTTGAATTGGTTTTTTTAATTATTCTATTAAATGGATATATCAATCAATTTCTTGCGATCTCTTGTACCTCTCTCTACGTTTTTCCGATAATAATATGGTCCTTCACCTTTCTGTATTTTTCATATTCCTTTGTCCTGTAATTAAAAAATTGCTTTCAAAGGCAGAGGTACTATAAATTAGTCAACCGCAAAAGGTTGTAGAAAGCAAAAGAGAACGACTGCATTAAAGGCCTGTTGGTACTCCTAGTTTTAGTTATCATGACCATAAAGTCAAAACATCAATAACCATAAATCTCGGAACCCAAGATCTGGCAGTACAATCTCATGACTCAAACAACTCCTACAGCGGCGTTATGAGTCTTACTGAATTTTTCACCACATCAATTCTTTATGCAGGGCGAAGCCAGATCTGTGATTAACAGATTAATACATAGTTAGCAACACATACGATAGATGCACTGTGCTGACAATAGGAAGCTTAATATCGAGGAGCTAAAAGCAGATATCATAATGGGGCAACCCATAGATGCAACAGCTATGAGCTATAGCTTTGACAATAAATTCAAAATAATATACCAGGTAGGATAGACTGAAAGGAAGGTGTACTCATACAAGTAGATGTTACCTGGTATACTTATGGGTCAAAAATATTTGAAGGTGTAGGAGCCGGTATAGTAGCGACAAAACAAGGAATGAATTTCAAGGTCTACCTTAGGATATCACAATTTTCTAGGTGGAAATAACAGCCATCCATGACTGCGTGAAAGAAATAGAAAGGTAGAAAAGAACGCCCCGTTCAATTGCCATCTTCACAGATAGCCAAACAGAGCTTACGACACTCAATTATGTAGAGGTAAATTCTAAGCTAGTATGGGATTATGTGGGTACTCTAAATTATTTACCAGGTCACAGCAAGGTTACGGTAGCCTGATTACTAGGGCACAAGGGTCATAAGGGCAATGTAAAGGCAGACGAAATGGTCAAACAAGGCTCATTAATACCATTCATTGAACTGGATCCCTTTAGCGACGTAACAAAGGCAGTAACAAGAACAGCTACAAAAAATTGGGTAGCACACAAATGTCTGGGAAGGTGAAGAAATTCACCAGGACAAAGATAGAAGAAACAGCTCATTATAGAACATTCGTCAAAGTTTATGGCAGACGTAATAACTAAGCAAAGACAGGAAACACTCAAAGCCTTAGTAGGTCTCTTAAAAGGGTACTATAAACTGAATAGGCAGTTAAAGCTAATGGGATTGACAGACGATGATTTATGCAGATTCTGTCACCTAGAGAAAAAAACAGCAAATCACGTTTTCTGTCAGTGCGATAGCCTGGCAAATGTATGGTTGTCTACATAAAGCGAAGAAAATTCGCCGGTTAAGAGGTATGGAACCTATCTACCTTATTAAATCTATCTTCTGCTTCTCCTTACGGTACCTATCCGTTCCTGATATTGGCGTTCAGCATAGCTATACTAACTTTACTTGCAGCTATTTCGAATAGTCCAGTTGCAAACGTATTGAACCACTTCCTTAGGTATTGAAGCCAAGCTATTCTTCTTCTCCCTGGTCCCCTTTTTCCAAATATCGCGCCCTGAAAAATGGGTTGCAATAGGACATATCTCTATTCATTTCTCATAACATGGCCAATATATTCTAATTTGCAACAACAACATAAATAACGAAATAAAAAAAGGCTATCAAAATAGCAAAAGAAAATTGGTTTAGCTCGAAGTGTACAGAGATAGAGTAATTACAACAAAAACATGATTCATTTAACCTGCATAAAAAGATTAAAGAAGCGACAGGCTTATACAAACACAAGAACACTGGATTCCTGATAGATAATCAGGGAAGCATAGTATTGGAAATAGAGCATAAAAGGGATATTTGGATTAAATACGTGAAAAAAACTTTTGAAGATGTACGAAGTAACACTGGTATTACAACAAACACCAATTGCGAATTTGGACCACCATTTACAGTGAAAGAAGTAAAATATGCCATCAAAAGCACCAAAGATGGTAAAGCAATAGGCCCTGATAATTTTCACTCAGAATTCTTAAAACTTGTGGACTATGATGGCATAACATGGTTGACAAATATATTTAACAATATATATGATACTGGCATAATTCACCAAAAATGGTTATTGTCAACTTTTATAAATCTTCCAAAAAACCGAATGCGAGAAAGTGCGAAGACTATAGAATTAAAAGCCTTATGAGCCAGTTACTTTAAACATTTCTAAAGGTCATTCATAAAAGAATATATACAAAATGTGAGGAACAACTAAGAAGAACACAATTCAGATTTCGTGATGCTCTGGGAACACGGGAGGCTCTTTTTGCTGTACAAGTGCTATTTCAGAGATGCAGGGATGTGAATTGTGACATATACGTATGCCTTATAGATTACTAGAAGGCATTTGACAGAGTAAACCATGACAAATTAATGACTCTAATGCAAGAAATTGGAATTTAAAACAAAGATCTTAGAATTATCAGAAACATTTACTACAATTAAACGGTCAAAATCAAAATAGCAGACCAGTTAACTGATAAAATTGCAATAGAACGTGGAGTACGACAGGGCTGTATTTTGTCTCCATTTTTGTTCAATATTTACTCTGAATGGGTGTTTAGGGAAGCTTTAGACGGTTGTGCAAAAGGAATACTAATAAACGGTGAATAGTTGAATAACATTAGATATGCAGATGACACTATAGTTTTTGCCGATAGTCTGAATGACTTACAAATATTACCAAATCGCATAACAGAAGTCAGCAACAGATACGGACTAGCTCTCAAAATCAAGAAAACCAAATTTATGACAATTAGTAAAAAACCAATACTAAACGCTCAACTTACAATCAACCAACAGAATATCGAAAGAGTCGAGCAATATACATATTTAGACACCAATTTAAATAGCCAACGGGACCACTCAACAGAAATTAAACAGCGAATAATAAAAGCAAAAGCAGCATTCGCTAGAATGAAAACCATTTTCAACAGTTCTGCTCTACGGAATGGAAGCGTGGACATTGACTGTTGCATCTAGGAATCGGCTCGAAGCTTTCGAAATGTGGTGTTATAGGCGCATCTTACGTATATCCTGGGTTGACAGAGTAACTAATGTGGAGGACCTGCGTAGAATGGAGAAAGAATGTGGAATTCTTAAGACCGTGAAAACTAAAAAGTTGGAATATCTAGAACATGTAATGAGAAATCAAGAACGTTACGGCCTTCTCCAGCTGATTC
The DNA here is from genome assembly GCA_918026665.1 of Diabrotica balteata. Taxonomy (NCBI): domain Eukaryota; kingdom Metazoa; phylum Arthropoda; class Insecta; order Coleoptera; family Chrysomelidae; genus Diabrotica; species Diabrotica balteata. The sequence goes on from OU898276.1 coordinate 85,707,880, forward strand.
CCCAAGGGAAGGTAAATGGTAAGAGAGGACCGAGAAGAACACGCATTTCCTGGCTTCAAAATTTACGAAAGTGGTATAACATGACTACCACTAAACTGTTCCGCGCTGCAGTAAACAAAGTAAAGATAGCCGTGATGATCGCCAACATCCGCAACGGATAATCATTTTAAGAAGAAGAAGAAGAAGTGTCTATCTATCTACAGTTAATTACCAGAAGATCACATATCTATTGAGAAGCAGTGTATTGTAGTGTTATAACTATAATAATTCATTAATTACTTTTTCTTTTTTGATCACCAAAAACTGCACACTTAATTTTGAAACTAAAATTTTGAAATTTAAAATTTTAAAGTTTTGAAATTTTAAAACTATTCATTGAATAAAAATGTATTAAATATTTACAAAATAAATAAAATATTCTCTATAATTCAATATACGGCTTCATTTGCATATCAGATTAAAATTGCTTGGCACCCATATGATGTTACTAGTTAGTTTGAGTTCAAGGTTAGACCTTGAACCTAACGCCAATTTAAAAATCACGAGTAAATGTAGTCCGGAATTTTCCTATACGATGCAGTTGGTATGTTTCCTTAATAAAGATTAATTGAAAGAGTAGGAACTTCTTGGTATCAAATATAAATCAGCCTCCAGCCTCGTTTGTTTAAATAAAGTACGGGACTAAACAAATGCAAAAATTGTACCTTTAAGAATTAAAAAAAAAGTTTTGATTCTGAAGTTTTTGAAAATTTTTATTTTCAGTCAAAAACTTAAGTAAGTAGACTGCTCCAGAAAAGATCATTAAATGCGAATCTTTTTTAAACAATTTTCAATTCAGTTTAATTTGTTTTTGTTAAGGGATAATTGCCAATGGTTGATTTCACTGTCAATATAGGAAAATTTGAATTGTATCTTTCACAATTTTACACTAAAAATAATTATTCTATTGTCAGATAGTATAGTATCATTGTCTACTGGAACCCTGTAAAGAAATACTAAAGACTTCCGCAAGGAAAAAAGAAGAATGGATGAATGACGAGATATGGAACAACGGAGACAATTTAAAAACAAGAACAACAATAAATACAGAGAGATAAACCACGAGATCAGGAAGATGATAAAGCCCGAAAAAGAAAAATACTTTGAAGGGAAATGCAAAGAGATTGAAGACCTTCAAAATAAATATGATCTGTTTAACCTACACAAGAAAGTTAAAGAACTGGCAAGACTAAGAAAACAAAATCCCACTCATGCAATTCTGGATAGACACGGGACTACTATAATACATATAAGGACGAGAAAGTACAAAGATGGGCAGAATATGTCGACGACTTGTTGGACGATGAAAGAGGAGATCTGGAGCACATAGAACTTAGGTTAGAAGAAATAGGTCCATATATTACAAAAGAAGAAATATTACATGCATTAAAAACAATAAAGAGTGGGAAAAACCCTGGACCTGACATGCTTCCTAAAGAAATCCCAAAAATTCTTGAGAGGCACATTGATGTTTTAGTGACACTCTTGAACCAAATTTATAGTTCATGCGTATTACTCAAAGAGTGGTTAATATTGATTTTTATTTGTCTCCCTAAACAGAAAAACGCAGGAGAATGCAACAATTACCGCACCATTAGCTTGATGTCTTATATGCTAAAGTTACTAATTAAAGTCATCCATAACCGAATATATCACAAACTGGACATAGACATTAATCACAAAACAAATAATCAACAAACGTGATATCACAAAATACACAATTTGGCTTTCGCAAAGTCCTTTACAGTCTTAATATACTGATATAAAGATGCCTCGACGTCAATCAAGATATATACGCATGTTTTATTTACTATAATAAAGCATTCGATAAAGTACGACTTAAACAATTAATTGATGTCCTGAAATCAAAGAAGATTGACTACAACGACCTCAGGATCATATTAAATGTATACTATAAACAGTGAGCAAAAGTACGTGTTAACAAACACCTGTTACAAGAAATTGAAATTAGATGTGAAGTGAGACAGGGTTGCGTATTGTCGCCAATTCTTTTTGACGCCTACTCCGAAGAGATTCTAAAAAACGCTCTTGGGGGTGAGACAGCTAGAATAAGGGTAAATGGAGTTCCCATTAACAACATTAGATATGCGGACGACACTGTGATCTTAGTCGAAATCTTTGAAGATCTTCAGAGACTGGTAACCAGAATACCAGAGAATAGAAAAGGGTATGGTCTAAGAATTAATGTCAAGAAATAATCTCGAAAACTCAAAAAATAACGAGAATCGAACAAGTAGACAAATACGCATATCTAGGGACAATGATTAACTTCACAAATGATTACATTCAGGAAATCAAAATCAAAATAGAAAAGGCTAGAGCAAATTTCAACAAAATGAGAAGAGTGATATGTACCAGTGATTTAAAACTGGAACTAAGAGTTAGGTTGGCGAGGTGCTATGTTTTTTCGACTTTATTTTATGATATCGAATCTTGAACCTTAAATGCAACATCAATGAAAAAACTGGAGTCAGTCGAGCTGTAGGTATATAAAAGAATTCTGAAACTGTAGTGGACAGAACACGTCACAAACAAATAGGATCTGAAAACGATGGATAAAGAAATGGAAATTTTAAATACAATTAAAACAAGAAAATTAGAATATCTAAGACATATTACAGGTAGAGAGAAATACATCTTGCTCCAACTGATTATGCAGGAAAAGATTCAAGGAAAGAGAAGCATAGGGGGGCGTAGAATGTCATGGCTGCGCAACCTGGGAGAGTGGTACGGATCTACATCAAATGAACTTTTCAGAGCAGCCGTCTTAAAAGTCCGAATAGCTGTGATGCTTGCCGACCTCCGCCGCGGAGATGGCACTTGACGAAGACGAAGTATAATATCACAAACTTCCTAAGCTTGAATAATAGTAGTAGTAATAATAACAGAATTTCTTGCATCTTTCTTTTGTCTCTTCCTGAATTGACTATGATCAATGCCTGCTATCTCGGTTTCTCTTATGGTATATTTATGATCTCTTTCTTTTTGAATATGTTTTCAAATGCGTTAGGCATCTTTACGATCACTTCAGTAGCAGTTTTCTGTATTTGTGAATATAAGATCAACGTTGGGCATAATATGATGAAAAACTTTGTTCCAAAATACAAATTAAACATAATTCAATAACTTCAAAAGGGCACATTCTTTTGCTATGGTACCAGATTGCCTGGATATGGATTGTATTTTTTTCACACACTTCATTGGGGCTTCTCTTTTTCCATACACCCTATTCACCGGTCTAATTTTAAAATTCCATATTGTAGCAGTTGCTGACGGAATCCTATTTCCTAAAACTTCATCTAATAGGGCAACTCTCTGAGGTGAATTTAAAAACAAAATAGTAATGTCTCTCAAATCAGCCAAAAAGATACGTGCATTATTATGTATGCTTTTTATTTGAGACATTAACAAATTGTTGTAAATGGGTATATTTTTTGTGATACGCGGTATACAGTAAGCTGCAGGAATTATTTTCCTTGTAGATTTTATTAACGGGACATATAAAATACACTTTATGACCCACACAGGCATAAAGACAAAACAAATTGATAACTTCTGAATAACATTTATTTAAACAATATTATGTTACAATATTAAAAGATATAGAATTACTTTACTTTACTTTTTCGAGTCTGGGATCCAGTGGTGGAAGGGGCATTTCCAGGGAGCGCCAGTGACATTTTGTTCTTACAATATCACTTGCGTGGAGGACCCTTCCGTGCTCCCCGATATATATAAAATTAAATTATTACAACTACTTAACCAGATGCGGACTAAGGGCTAGGCAACCTAGGCACGTGCCTGATAAATGTTGTGGTCCGAAAAAGAGGTTTTTAAAATGCTAACGACAAAAGGGCTAAATAATTGGAAAAATATACATAAAAACTTGTAAGATGCGCCTATAACACCACATTTCGAAAGCTTCGAGCCGATTCCTGATGCAACAGTCAGTGTCCACGCTTCCATTCCGTAGAGCAGAACTGTGAATATATAGCAGTTCAATAGACGGCATTTTGTTTTTAATGATATTTCTCGACTGTTGAAAATCGTTCTCATTCTAGTGAATGCTGCTTTTGCTTTTATTATTCGCTGTTTAATTTCTGTTGAGTGGTCCCGTTGGCTATTTAAATTGGTGCCTAAATATGTATATTGCTCGACTCTTTCGATATGCTGTTGGTTGATTGTAAGTTGAGCGTTTAGTATTGGTTTTTTACTAATTGTCATAAATTTGGTTTTCTTGATTTTGAGAGCTAGTCCGTATCTGTTGCTGACTTCTGTTATGCGATTTGTTAATATTTGTAAGTCATTCAGACTATCGGCAAAAACTATAGTGTCATCTGCATATCTAATGTTATTCAACTATTCACCGTTTATTAGTATTCCTTTCGCACAACCGTCTAAAGCTTCCCTAAACACCCATTCAGAGTAAATATTAAACAACAATGGAGACAAAATACAGCCCTGTCGTACTCCATGTTCTATTGCAATTTTATCAGTTAACTGGTCTGCTATTTTGATTTTGACCGTTTAATTGTAGTAAATGTTTCTGATAATTCTAAGATCTTTGTTGTAAATTCCAATTTCTTGCATTAGAGTCATTAATTTGTCATGTTCTACTCTGTCAAATGCCTTCTGGTAATCTATAAAGCATACGTATATGTCACAATTCACATCCCTGCATCTCTGAAATAGCACTTGTACAGCAAAAAGAGCCTCCCGCGTTCCCAGAGCATCACGAAATCCGAATTGTGTTCTTCGTAGTTGTTCCTCACATTTTGTATATATTCTTTTATGACTGACCTTTAGAAATGTTTTAAGTAAATGGCTCATAAGGTTTTTAATTCTATAGTCTTCGCACTTTCTCGCATTGGGTTTTTTTGGAAGATTTATAAAAGTTGACAATAACCATTTTTGGTGAATTATGCCTGTATCATAATATATTGTTAAATATATTTGTCAACCATGTTATGCCATCATAGTCCACAAGTTTTAAGAATTCTGAGTGACAATTATCAGGGCCTACTGTTTTACCATCTTTGGTGCTTTTAATGGCATATTTTACTTCTTCGACTGTAAATGGTGGTCCAAATTCGCAATTGGTGTTTGTTGTAATACCAGTGTTACTTCGTACATCTTCAAAAGTTTTTTTCAAGTATTTAATCCAAATATCCCTTTTATGCTCTATTTCCAATACTACGCTTTCCTGATTATCTGTCAGGAATCCAGTGTTCTTGTGTTTGTATAAGCCTGCCGCTTCTTTAATCTTTTTATGGAGGTTAAATGAATCATGTTTTTGTTGTAATGACTCTATCTCTGTACACGTCGAGCTAAACCAATTTTCTTTTGCTATTTGATAGCCTTTTTTATTTCGTTATTTATGTTGTTGTAGTAATTTTTATTATCTTTAGCGTTTCTTCTGTCTTCCATCATACATAGAATCTCCTCCGTCATCCATTCCTTTTTCTTTGTTCTTTTAGGTTTTAAGTAATTCTCTGTTATTTCTTGACTTTGTGCAAATTTTCTAGTTCTACATCTGTGTTATCTATTTCTGTACGAGCCCATGGTTTTTCTGTACGAGCCCACGTTTTTTCTTTTAGGCGTTTTTGTACCTTTTCCTTTACTGTTTTATTTTTCAGTTGGTAAATATCGTACTTCGTGATTATTGGTCTTTGAACTTTCTTTAAACTAAGTTTCATTTTGGCGATTACTGGATTGTGGTCCGAATATTTATGTCGGATCCCGGGTACGCTTTAACAGATGTTTTAATAAAAGGTGTTTGTTACTACGAGCTGTTCTTAAGTTGCAAATTCAATTAAACGGTCTCCGCTTTCATTACGTTCGCTTAGACCAAAGGATCCCACTAAATTTCCACTTTGTTCTTTGTCAAATTTGGCATTAAAGTCCCCATTATTAGTATTATTTCGTTTTTCTGAATCTTTTTGACAATATTAGTAAGGTCATTGTAAAATTCTTCTATAATTTCTTCTGGAGCATCCACTATAGGAGCATATACTTGAATAATGTAGATAGACACTAACACAACCAAAGAGCGCAAATTAGAATATCTTGGCCATGTTATGAGAAATGAATAGAGATATGTCCTATTGCAACTCCTTCTTCAGTGCACGATATTTGGAAAAAGGGGACCAGGGAAAAGAAAAATAGCTTGGCTTCAATACCTAAGGAAGTGGTCCAATACGTTTGCAACTGGACTATTCGAAATAGCTGCAAGTAAAAATTCTACGAAAACATCGTAGGGAATGAAGGCATTTAAGATGATATTGACGCCTTTGTGATATTGAAGACCTATCATAGTATGTTCTGTATACGATATAACTTTTTTATGTATTAGTTTAATAAAACGTTATTATAACATATATTTTTTATTAAAAATTACTAATATAATTTCAGGAACTACCCCTTTTAGGAAGGAATTTCCAATCCACATAAGTCTATTTAAAATCAGAACAAATCGGCCCACCTCAAGAAGAGGTGGACCCTCCCAGGATCCGAAGTTACAAAACAACTCAACAGAAAATTTAAACCAAAATCAGGAGGAAACAAGCATAATGGCCGAAAATACAATAGAAATCATGGAAGAGGAGCCTTTCCAGCCAGTCAAAAGGAATAGGAGGAATTCTAATAAAGAAATCAGACAAAAACCAACAACAAGCTCCGGAACGGGAACCGGTATCGTAACTCAAAACAGGCATCAGGTGCTAGAAACAGTAGCTACCAAAGAAAGAAATACCACTACGAAGAAGGAGAGGATCCCACCACTTGTAATAGCAGAACAAATCGGCAGCTACTCCGCTTTTATCAAGGAGGTCACTAAACTGCTTGGTCATAACAATTTCCAGATAACACCGGCGGGAAAAGCAGGAACAAGAATTTTCACCAAAACCACCCAGGATTATGAGAAGTTGAAGCAAGATTTTATTCAGACGAACGCTGCTTTTCATACTTATACAAGGAAGTCAGAAGTCACGAAAAAACTGGTCATGAAAGCGGCTCCTGGAATGGATCTCGACGAAGTAGAGGCTGAACTATGGGAACAAGGAATTGTTGCCAAAGTTACACACATGAAGACAAACAAGGAAGGTAAGACTAGTAAATCTTATTTGTTACAGGTGGACAAGCAACAGGACCTCAAAGATGTCAAGAAAATCAACGGACTGCAAAACATACGCGTCAGATGGGATGCGTATTCCAAACCTACAAGACCTACGCAGTGCTACAACTGCCAGAACTTCGGACATTCGGCCAGAAATTGGTATAGATCCTCTAGATGCATAAAGTGTGCTGCCAACCATCCTACAAGAAGCTGCCCTCTACCCAATAATAGGACAAATAAGGTCAAATGCTGCAATTGCGGAGGCGAACATACGTCAAACTACCCGATGTGTGGGAAACATATCGAATACTTGGACCAACAGGCGGCAAGAAGAGCAAGAAACACTCCATAACAAAAAGTAGCGCCTCCACCACATCCGTCTACTTTCAGGACAACAGTCAGCGGCGTCTCCTATGCTCAAACAACGAAAGGAAGCCAACCTCAGCAACATTCCACAACAGAAGGAATTAAAAATACATGGGCAGAGATCAATAAGATCGTCAACGTACAAAAAATGGTTTCACTCCTACAGGATATGAAGAGAGAATTAATGAAGTACGAAGAACTTTATAATGCCAATTAAGCATTCGAAGAATCTACAATACAACATAGCATCTCTACGGCTAAGGACCAACGAACTACGGGAGAGTGATAAGACACAATCCGGACATCTCTCAGCTCTCTCTCAGCCTCTCAGATACACTGTATATGACGACAACACAGCTGCCAAGGATAACAAACTACGATGGAGTCGGAAAAAGAGCCAAAAGAGGAGTGGCTATTTATGTTAAAAATAACATAGAATGGAACCAAATAACCATAGAAACAAACGAATTTGAAAATATAGGAGTCAAAATTGGAACTACTAATATTTTTTCTATTTACAGGAAACAGTCGGATATTCTAGCCATTGAAGAAATAGATGCCATGCTTAATTCAGCACCAACCGTCGTCTTAGCGGGAGATTTCAACGCCAAACATGACGCTTGGGGGTGTAATGCAAATTCAAGAGCTGGTATTGCATTACTAAGATATACTGAAGACAGGAACAAGATGATATTCGCACCTGACGAACCAACAAGATTCAGCCCCCAAAGAGATCACCACAACTCTACGTTGGACTTTTTCATTACAAAAGACGTCATTATGGAAGATGTAAAGGCCACCTTTGAATGCAGTTCGGATCACAAACCAGATATAGGAAGGATGGCATCAAGAATTGACTTGCCAACTATAGAACCAGTGGAAAGATGGAGATGAAAAAATGCAAATTGGCCAAATTACAGAAGACAGCTAAACCAAATAGAGATGAAAAGAGAATTCCAATCAATAGAAGAAGTAGAAGAAAAAATCGAAGAGTTAACAAGAAAAATATAACAAGCCATGAAAGACAACATACCAAAATCTATGACGAACGAAAAATAAGGCCAGAAGAGCATTCCAAAGGACAAGAAGACAGGAATTCAAGGATTATGGAGATGCACTATCCAAAGAAATAAGAGTAAGACTGAGTAGTCTTACTGAAAACCAGTGGCATAACAACATTAGGAAAGCTGAAGAACAACATGGAAACGTATGGAAAATGCTGAAAGCCAAAAGGAGAGGGAAAGAAAAGATGCCACAAATCATCGACAACGAGGGAACACACTTTGAAACTCAAGGAGAAGTGGATGCAATAGCAAGAAAATGTCGACAAAACCAAGACATGTCGGATGCAAGAACAAGACAAGAAGTGGACGAAGAATACAACAGAATTAAAAGAAGAAACGCATTCTTAGTAGAAGAAGAAGACTACACCAGCCCATACGAAGTAAGAAAAATCATCAGGAGACTCAAAGGAAGCAGAGCACCAGGACAAAAAGGAATCCACAACATCACCGTCAAGGAACTCCCAAAGAAGATTATTGTACAACTATACTACATCTACAAATTTTGCTTGAATAAAGGACACTTTCTAAGTAACTGGAAACACGCGAAGATAATACCCCTCCTAAAACTCAGGAAATATGAAAGAAGACCGCAAAATTACAGGCCTATTTCTCTCCTTGAAACAATGGGAAAAATACTAAAAAAAATCATCTTCAAGAGACTGATGAAACACACAGAAAAAAGAAGAATTATTTAAGAAGACCTATTCGGATTTAGAAGGAAAATTCAACAGGATTTGAAAATTCAACAGGAAACAAAAAACAGGACTAGCCATACTGGACATAGAAAAAGCGTACGACATGGTTTGGAAAAAGGCACTAATCTTCAAAATGGACAAAGCTAGATTTCCGCACTATTTAATTAACATTTGTGATATTTATTTATCTAATAGGACTTTTCAAGTTTCAGCTGACCAAAAGATGTCAACACTCCAAGAAATACAGGAAGGAATGCCTCAGGGCAGCATTTTATCTCCATTACTTTACAATATTTTTGTTTCAGATTTACCTACAGATCATAGAACTTTAACAGCCCTATATGCAGACGATACAACAGTGTATGCATCCGGAAAAGATGACAGAAGAGTCATCCGAAATATGGAAAACCACTTAGAAAAAATCACGGAGTTCACCGAAAAATGGAAAATCAAGATCAACGCGGAGAAGACACAATTCATCATGTTCACCCAGGAGATGAGACTACCACCGAACGAGATTACAGTAGGAATAAACAGGATCCAGGCAGCAGAATCAGTCAAATACCTAGGAGTCCACCTCGAAAGAAGACTTAATTTCCGGATGCATGCAGAAAAAACTAAGGTAAAAGGTAATATTGCTAAAAAACTAATACTTCCTTTTATTCACAGGTCCAGCCCCCTATCGAAGGCCAAGAAGATTCAGTATGGAGTTTTATAGCGGAGTCCCACTGGAAGAAACTTAAAACTACAGAGACATCGTGTTACCGGATCACTGAAGGATCACCATGGGAACAGAGAATAACGAATGCAACCATCAAAGAAAGGCTCGACTACACACCACTGAGGGAGGTGGCTGAGAACAGGACAAGATACTTCTTCCACCAGGCCACAAGAAGATTCCATAAGACCAGGGATATTCTCGAGAAGAACAGGATCCAGAGGATACATAGACAAACCCATAGACTGATTGACCACCTAATCAGGGTCTAGTCGGATGGTTGCCGGAAAACAGCCAAGCAGGGAAGTAGGTACGATGCCGTAAAAAGTACCTACAGAAAAAGACGACGAAACCACCCAGAGAAGTCCAGGATGCCGAGACGGAAACAAATCAGAAGAAGATGGTGCAAAAGCGGGACATCAGGAAGAAAAAAGAAGGCTAACATTTTTAAGTTTGATATGTGAGATTTTATTAGGCAATAAACGTTTTTATTTTTATTTTTTATTTTTATTTTTATTTTTTATGTATTTTTTATTTTGAAACATCAGATTAAGCGCCAAATATGTCCTTTAATTTGGTATTTCGATCTTAAATTATACATATCTTAAAATATCATTAACGAATTAAGCGACATTTGATCAAATAACTTTTGAAATATAAATTATTTTTAAAAATTTTAAAAAACGTGTTAGAGTTTTTTTTATATTTGCAATACTCTATCGAAATATAAAACTTGTCAGTACTATAATTTAGAAATAGCACAAAAAATAAATTTAAAATCTCTAAACCCATTTTTCTCAAAACTACATTTTGGCACTTAAATTATTTACATAACGTGGTCCAATTATATCACGACATAAAACTTTGTAAGCAAAAGTGCAATAAGAGTGTACTATTTGTATACAACGTATGGCTCGTTAGCTCAGTGGTTAGAGCGTCACACTGCAAAATTGAACGTGAAGGTCGTGGGTTCGAATCCCACATGAGCCCAGCTTTTTTTTTCGTTATGAAAGATAGCTTCAAGCTATATTTGCAAATATTTCATCATTAGTAGAATCAACACTAAATACATTTGATGATGAATGATATACAGTTTCTGTTACGCTGAAACATTCAATTAAGCCAGTCGAGGACTTTCGAAAAATTTAAATCAAAATTCTGAGGTGTATTTTAAATCTTAATTTCTCAGCTCATGTATATTTAGCGATATGATTTTGCCTACTGAATAAATATATTTTTTTTTTAATCATGAATGTATTGCTTGTGTGAGTCCATTTCAAATAGGTAAAAAAATAATAAATAAGACTTAATCACACTCAATTTAATTTAACTATCAGACGACCGGTTTCGCTTTCTACAATATGCAAAGCATCCTCAGGTCTCGATACAAAGTTAAACAAATGCTGAAATGATAAAAACCCTATTAGGGTGTTGTCTAATAACGATAAACAAAGTAGATGTTGTAAATTACAATAATTATGCCAATATTACATGTCTGTGGTTTTATTTAAAAAAATAAGTTGAATAAAAAGTATAAAAGTTTTAAAAGTTTGAACAGACAAGGTAAGGTCCACAAATTGTTATAAAATAGTCTATTTGATTGTAATAAATTAATAAAAGAGCCAATAAATAAAATAAATATTACTTACATTCCGGTACTCTATTAATTGATGGATGGTAGAACATGGTTGAAACTACTATGTATTGTTGAATGGAGAACTCAATTCTGTTATTGCAGTTGTTTGACAGTAAACGGGAAGTTCTTGAGGAGATAGATTTGATCCAATAAAGAAGAAGAAATATGTGTGTGATATATAATATGTTTGTTAAATGAAAGTGATCACTTTCATTTAACAAACAATCTCACACAAATATCTCTTCTTCATTGGATCAAATCTTTCTCCTCAAGAACTTCCCGTTTACTGTCAAACAACTGCAATAACAGAATTGAGTTCTCCATTCAACAATACATAGTAGTTTCAACCATGTTCTACCATCCATCAATTAATAGAGTACCGGAATGTAAGTAATGTTTATTTTATTTATTTGCTCTTTTATTAATTTATTAAAATCAAATAGACTATTTTATAACAATTTGTGGGTCTTACCTTGTCTGTTTAAATTTTTAAAACTTTTATACTTTTTATTCAACTTACTCTTTTAAATAAAACCACAGACATGTAATATTGGCATAATTATTGTAATTTACAACATCTACTTTGTTTATCGTTATTTGACAACACCCTAATATGGGTTTTTATCATTTCAGCATTTGTTTAACTTTGTATCGAGACCTGAGGATGCTTTGCATATTGTAGAAAGCGAAACCGGTCGTCTGATAGTTAAATTAAATTGATTGTGAGTAAGTCTTATTTATTATTTCTTTACCTATATTTTTTTTATTCTTGGTCAAATTTATCGTTTTATAACTTAATGATTGGGTCTAAAACCGGATAAATTACAAAGAGTTTAATTTCTTTTTTTCGTTAACTGTAAATAAGAGTATTATAATTTAATAAAGTAAAACCTTTGCGTTTTCTAGGAGTAAGAATGCCAATTTGAAGCTTATTACAAACTGTTTCTTTGAAATAAATATTATTAAATATAGATGGTTTAATTTTTAATTCTTTCAAAGCAAACGCTAATTTTAAGCTTCTTCTATAGCTTAACAAATATCTATGTCTGGATGTTAAAGTAATTTGCTAACTTTGACTACTATTTGTAGAACTGAACACATTATTTCCAAACACACAATAAAATTAAAGGGATACTACATTTGCTGTGGTATCACTTTACTATTAGCTTTAGATTTTGCATCAGCTGTGTCATCAACTGCCTCCTCAACGGCTTTATAATTGCTTCAAACTGAACTTTGACCACAGCAACTGCCACAGCACGAAAAGGTCAACGTGTTTCAGATAAAGGTTTCAAAGTTTTTGACTTTGTGCCTTTTTTGATTGCCTTCAATATAAGAATGAACTTATTGTGTTACAGCAAAAAAAATTAAAATCTTTGGATTTTCAATATGTTTAAATCTTATTGACATAGTTTCTGTAGACCAGTAAATTTTACTTACATCGCCGGTGCTTCGTTAAAGTATTCAGCTTCAACATCCTCCCACGAAACATTCATATATCATGCAAAGTAGAATTTATTGTTTCTGCATCAGCTAAACTTAAATGTGTCAATGACACTAGCTCGTCAACTGGGAACGTACTACCTTAAGAATATATCTAAAAGTAATAACAATCTGCTCGTGGTGAGTAACATCTGAAGAAAACATCATTTTAAATGTAATTATTAATTTTTTTTTCTATTTTAAATATAATTATTTTTAGTAATTAATGAGTACAGTTTTTTGAGGCCGATTCCAAATGTGTCTTAAATAAAACGTCATATTTTTTTTACTTTTTAGTAGAACTATGGTTATATAGTTATAGTATATAGTACCTGTATTTTGATCCATTTTAAATGCTTCTGAAGCTTTATTCCATGATGAAAATCCACTAAAATTAAATAGTCTCTATCAAACCCGACTTAGTACGGTCGTTCAGGCCAAAACATCTACACGAAAAATAGAAAGCTGCTTTTGTTGGACTATATTCCAACTATTTGAGGTTGGAATACTAACTGGGTGAGAAGGACTGACTTCTTATGTTTTCCCCTTGCCTGTTATTTTGGCTAAAGACAGTTCTACAGTCGGACAATTTTTAATTAAAGGTGAATCATCTACAAATTTAACTGAGAGATAACAGAAACAATGATAAATATCGGGAGTAAAATCTTACCGGGGTAGTTTTTATTGTGTATGCTTCGCCAATGTAAATAAGTGCAATATAAGATAATTCCATAAAATTTTCTATCGTAACAATATAAATTATGCATACTGGTGCGTTTTTAGAGCGTATAGTTGAAAAAGTTCAGTTGAATACTTTGAAACATCGGTAAAGTTATTAATATTTTGCTGTGTTATATCTTAGCGTCCTTGGAAAAAATAGAAATGAGAGAAATATTTTATTGGTTTTATATTTTATATGTGCATAGGCGTGGTGTGTTCTGTTCCTTGAGCATTTGACTTTATTTTATATTATTTATTAAATAAACTTTATTCTATTTATTAATTTTAAAATAGTTTTTGAGGTAAGTGAACAACAAATAAATAGAAGAATGTTGTAATTGATGTTTATAATTTTTATAGCAATAAGATGAATGCCGTAGCGGGTCCAAGTAATGTACAAACACAGCGGAACTTGTTGTCGATGGAAAAAAAGCAGATTGTCTGTAAAATTTAAAAAATACACTTCGTGCAGTTGAAGCTGTAACTCAGTGTTTATTTTTAACGGGAGTATTAGTCTCGACAATAGAACCATTGTACGTGAAAAAAAGGTGACTGGGATTTTGCAAGCTCCAAAAGTACATTGTCTTTGTAGAAAAAAAAATGAATTTTTGTACGCTCTACTATTCATTCTTCTTTTTTTTTGAGAATAAAGCGTCAATCCTTGAATCCATTAGGACAAAGGAAATGGAGAATGGTCTTATTCCAAAAATGAGCAAAGAGACGTTAAGTATAATAATAAAAGAAGATTTATATATGCCAAACTATCTCGTAAATCTGTCTTAATAGAAAGAGAGGATATAGTCTCATGGCGACGAAGAAATCTTCGCTCTATTAGAGAGATTAGTTCTGCTCACAAAAAGGTTTATTATATGGACGAAACGTGAGTAAATGCTGGTCACACCGTATCTAATATCTTGGTCGAGTATAACGAGTTGTGGATGCTTTATCAACAGGGTTACGAGGACGAACGAGCAACGACTGATTGTTGCCCATATAGGTAGTGAGAGTGACTTTTTAAACGATAGTCCACTAATTTTTTATCTAAAAAACGGAGGATTATCAGGAAGATATGTACGCCCAACCCTTTGAAAAATGGATTGAATCCCTTCTTTTACGAATTAAGCGAAATTCGGTAATAGTAATGGATAACACTTCTTATCACAGCCGATTAGTAGAACACCTGCCAACTATGCCCACCAGAAAAGTAGATATGCATAGTTGATTAAGACAAAAAGGAATTCCATTTTCCAAGGACATGCTTAAGGCTGAGCTTATAAATGTAATTAGATAGCATCGTGACAGATATCGTCAGCATGTTGTAAATGCAATGGCTCGTGCTAAAGGTATCACCATTTTGAGACTTCCTCCTTACCATTTCAAGTTAATCCCGAGAGAATTAATCAGGGCTCAAATAAAGGGTAAAATTTTAGTTTAGTTTGTTAGACAACTATAAGACAAAGTTAAAGTCACTTACCATGTCACCATTTAATGGTGATAACTTTATTACTAGTCGACCAAGTAAGCGAATATATCTTTTGCTACATCATTGTATATAACATTTTACTGCTCTGTTGCGTCAATGGGCCCTGCTAAACAAGTTTTCGGTTTATTTTATTGAAATACGGCCTACGGAATATAATATATCGTACTCATACAGTAAATTAAATTTATTATACATTTATTTTTATGTATTTTAATTTTAATGATTTTTATTTTATTTTGTGACGTATAATGTAGGTTTACCAACTAAAGAAAGTTATGCATTTGCAAGAATATATTGTTCTTAGAAAAATAGATTGCAGGAGGATTCTGGGAGAGGACAGGGCCTGACGTAGGCTGTGGTGCCATAGGAGAGATTATATTATATGGAGAGTTGTAGTATATTACAGTAAACTGCATGAAATTTATGTTAAAAATGTCATTAATAAAATAAATTTTATTGTGTGTAAACAATTATATATAAATATTATATTTATTTGCTTTTAATGGAAAACAACCAAATATCCTTACGGAACATAAAATATATGAAATTATATAATTTACTTTTTAAGTAACTTTTAATTAGATTTTAAAAATTGTTTGGTGCTTTTGGAGTAAAAAAAAATAATTGAGGGGGTCAGTCGTAAAGGATTTAAGTGCAGTTTTGATAGTTTGAGATACTCAGCGACAGTTGTTCGAGTTTTATAAATTCTAGAAATGGTTAAACTAAAATATGTTTATTGTACAATGTTCTATAAAATGTTAAAAATTTAAAGGTATATAAACTCGAAAATTAAATTTTATCATGTTAAGTAATTTGATTTGAGTTACTTACCATCAGTTACCCGGCTGTTATCCATAGTATATGGTATAACTACAACTTGCACGTTGCATATTACTTAATTAGTGTTTAAAATTTGACACATATTTAGTTATTAAATATTGAAAAAAATATATTTATTTACTTGAAAATAATCTTGTGTTTTACATGTGATTTACACAATATTAAAAATAGTTTGGTGGTAAAACGGTTCAAGCGCAAATAAACCTGTTTACTACCAATGCAAACTGCAATTGTTTTCATTAAGTAAAATGTAATGCCGATAGATGTCGACTGTATTCTGAAATATGCTTGAATCATTTGCCACCAAGTTATAATACCATTTAAGTATGCGAATCTGTACTTAGTCCATATTTTTAATATAGTGCACTTAAACCCTCTTACTTCTAACCCCCTCAATTATATCGGTTTTGATTTAGTTTTTTCGTAAGTAAGTATGCTTATGAATGAATAATTCAAATTCTAGTTTATTCGTCTTCCGGGTTTGGACCGTGTCATTTGTGAGTGACCCAAAAGTGGGTTCATCTCGACGTTTCGCTACAATTGTATGTAGCTTCTTCAGGAGAACAAAGAAAAAGAAAAAAGAAAACAAAAGAAGTACAGTAAGAACAAAAGAGTAGTTGAGTTACTGTGACCAAATGCCCATCTTGGTAGTTAGTATTCGCCTCTGGTTGCGTTGAGTAACTGAGTTACCGTTGCTAACTACCCATCTTCCTGTTCTTTTGTTTTCTTTTTTCTTTTTCTTTGTTCTCCTGAAGAAGCTACATACAATTGTAGCGAAACGTCGAGATGAACCCACTTTTGGGTCACTCACAAATGACACGGTCCAAACCCGGAAGACGAATAAACTATAATTCTGACTCTGGCCGTGAAAGCCTACGATTTCATTTAATTCAAATTCTATTTTGGTATATACGTTTCTGCAAAGTTATTAACAGAAATATCCTCTTGTCGCTTTAAATTCGATGTTGAGAATTAATCACCTACAATTAAAAATTGTTTTAGTATAGCTTTGGTTAGTAAGGACGTCTTATTATTCTAGAAAGTCTTTATGTTTCTCCTGGTAATTCTAAGCAAGGGTCATCGAGCACAGTATTATGGTTTTCTGTCGTGTTTGAATGATGTACCTTTTTGAACTTAGGTATATACGCCTATCCAATAGTTAGAGATATCTGATTCTAAGACACTAAACCATAGATAGATCCACAATAAAAATATTTAAAATTATAAATATTCGAGGTGGCCCGTATCAATATTTACGGTAGTTATAATTTCGAAATTATTTATAACACGAGTTTTACTTTTTAGTTTATTTTCTAATTTATTTAATATTACTCAAAATGTTTACAGATTAGGTGTTTGAAGAAGTAACCGACCCCTATTTTTGCGCCTCTCGAAAGTTACGCCTATGGATAGTAGTCGATACCTAACATGAAGTAATCATTGCATTGATTTTTTAAATTTTTTTTTCTTCTGTTTGAACAATACTAGCGTGATAGCTGCTGCTACTGTATTAACTTTCCCACCGTTTTTAATAATTTTGACTGTAATACGCTATCCCACTGGTGGTTTATTCTGCTTAATTTCTCTAAGTACTGAATAAGCAATCAAGAAAATATTTTTTTTGTTTTTTTCTAGGTTTCAAAAATGAAAAAATTTTATTTTTACCATTTATTTTGTTTTATTTCCCCAATTCTTAAAGAGAAAAAATTTGTGTTGAGTTTTTTAAATTCATAGCCCGGCTAGCTCAGTCGGTAGAGCATGAGACTCTTAATCTCAGGGTCGTGGATTCGAGCCCCACGTTGGGCGACAACGTTTTTATTATATTAAATTGGCCAAATATATGGCCTGGGAGGACAAATTCGTTAAACTTCCCGTGCTCGAATCGGTATCACTAAAGTGTTATGATCATTTCGGCCTATCCCAGCCATCGTCAGCCACTCGGGCTGATATAAATTCAAACACGGAAAGTAAAACGAATGTCTCCTAAAGCTTCACCACTGCAGTGGTTTGCGAGCAGAGGCGCCACCTGCTTTGGCGGCCGTGAACGAAAACGATATAATCACATCGTTTTCTACCTCTGGGCTATGCGAAATGTGTAAAGAATAAATCTTTTAGCAAAAAGCTGCTATCGCTTTGTTGTATTAAATTGGCCAAATATATGGCCTAGGAGGACAAATTCGTTAAACTTCCCGTGCTCGAATCGGTATCACTAAAGTGTTATGATCATTTCGGCCTATCCCAGCCATCGTCAGACACTTCCCGTGAAGTTTAACGAATTTGTCCTCCTAGGCCATATATTTGGCCAATTTAATACAACAAAGCGATAGCAGCTTTTTGCTAAAAGATTTATTCTCTTTACACATTTCGCATAGTTCAAAGGTAGAAAACGATGTGATTATATCGTTTTCGTTCACAGCCGCCAAAGCAGGTGGCGCCTCTGCTCGCAAACCACTGCAGCTTTAGGAGACATTCGTTCTACTTTCCGTGTTTAAATTTGTATGTGCCCAAGTGTCTGACGATGGCTGGGATAGGCCGAAATGATCATAACACTTTAGTGGTACCGATTCGAGCACGGGAAGTTTAACGAATTTGTCCTCCTACGCCATATATTTGGCCAATTTAATACAACACAGCGATAGCAGCTTTTTGCTAAAAGATTTATTCTTTAAACGTTTTTATTTCTTAGAATGAAAATAACTTGTGGAAAAATATAAATAAAAAAGTTATGTTTCGTTATTTATTTACAGCTATAAAAGTTCATATAGGTGGAATTGTCATAAATTGATCAAACAAGACGATCATAAGAAGATGAAGATGTTCAGATGAACAGTAACAATTTTATTGATTAAAAGTCTTTCTGATTGAGATTATATTATATCATCGCCTCAAAGCAACAGTAGGATATGTAAAATAATATAGTTTCGAGAAAAACGCATTTAAAAATTTTACGAAATTTCAGTAACCAATAACTTTTTTATATTTGAATGGATTTACGTGGAATTTTGTTTGAGTACCCAACTTTACATGTGTCAAATAACAATTTATATTAATTAATAAAAAAATGGAAAATAATTGGAAAAAAGTTAGTTGTCCTACCGTTGCCCTCAAAGATAATCTGTTTTTTAACGATATCCGTAAATTTCTGTTATATAAACTTATATTGCATTAGTTTTTAAACAAGTTTTGTTTAAAAATTTACACATTTCAATACAAAAAACAACACAATTTTGTTGTTCAAACATTTACATAAATAATAACATGAACATACTTATTTTCCAAAAATTTAAAAATTTTACAAGATAATAAACAAAATAAAGTTGCAGTTTTCGATTAACTGAAAGTTCTGAAAGTACAAATTTATTGCATTTTAATAAATCAGCCCAAAAATTTCTGAAGGGGAATTTATCATGAACTTAACTTACCTTTTTCCCGTGCTTGATAAATTCCAGATAACAACTGAGAATAAGTGTTATTTTTGTTCGCTAAATATACTAAATACTGACTTCTATAACCCATAATTTGTACAAATTAAATTCGCCGAATTATTCATTTTTACTCTTAAATACACCTTTGTAACGATGAGTCCAAGCCATCACCGTTAAACCAGCGTGTGCGCGAACCAACCCATGAAGTAGGAGTGTATCGACAGTAGAAAGGGCAAAACTAATTACCATTAACATCAATGTAATAGAACTATTGTTTAAGATTACTGAAGATAAAATTGTGACCCCAAGCTGAATAGTATAAACAAAGACATAATCGCAACTCAGCAATAAGTACATGGCAACAGAAGGATACGTGCGTAAGATAACTTATAATGTTGCATTAATATTGATGACCAAAATAAGTAAACGACAAAATATAATGGTATGATATGTATGTTGTCTTAGTGTTGCATTATAAAATTTGAGCTAGAAGGAATTAAACTACACAAGGATATGTAATATTATGAAAAAATATATCACTTTTTATTTAACCTAGTGTTACACTCAACAGAAGGGTTTATTTCGAATCATTTGACATGAATATAACAAAAGTCATTTTATTACATATCCTACTGTTGCTTTTAGGCGACGATATATGGTAGTACTACATTATGTATAATGTTATGTATTATGTATTAACACGTTCAGCTCCGTCCTTTTTTTTTTAAGAGAAAACATTGTGCCACTGAGATGTATTTGCGTAAACTAACTAATTATTAATTAAATATTACTTAAGTACACTTCAAAAAGTCATTTATAATAAAAAAAAATTATTAATAATCTTCTTCTTCTTCTTCTACTTCTTGTAGATCTTTCGATCTGTTTAATTCTGAAGCTGCCTCTGGTTAATTTCTTGGGAGGTAGATTGCCAACTATCCCTCCATCTTTTAGGTGGTCTTCCGGGGGGTCTTGAACCAGGCGGATTGTTTTCTAGGGCAATTTTTGGGAGTCTATTCTCATCCATTCGTCTTACATGGTTGTACCACATCCTCTTGCGCTGTCTTCCCCATCTTACAATATCTTGAATTTTGCACTGCTCTCTAATGTTTGTATTTCTCACTCTGTCCCTTCTTGTTTTCCCCATTATTGTTCTTAGGGTTTTCATTTCGTGTTATGTTATTAATAATCTGATTGAGAAAATATATAATTACGAACCTAGATAACTAACATAAGTAATTATTAAATCGCAAAAACATCAAGAAAACAAACTAAATACCTAATTTTCAATTTCTTTATGAAAACGTCTAAAACAATTTTCTAAGCTCATTCCCGAAAGTTCAGGGCACTCCGCACAATAAAACAATAAGTCCTTTCTTTCTTTTTTAGTTTACTAGCAATATTTACACCGTCGTCGTTTTGTAATAGAATTAGCTGATTAAGAGCAATCGGGTGGCAAATAAAACAATAAATTTTTCTTGACTTGAGTGATTTTTGGGTTTGGTCCGAAAAGACTATCAATCACCGACAATCGAAAGTCGTCCAATGGCATTTTTGTATTAGAATTATCATAGAAATAGTATGCGTTGATTACCATAATTTGAAAAATATGTATACTTATTTTTTTGTACTACCTCATAGTTTTGTGTTCACAACTATAATAATTTAATATCTGGTCGCCTAAGTCAATGCCACTTTTGTTTTTGTTATATTCAGCGACTAGACGGGGCTTTTCTTTATCAATTGTTTTCCTAGATATGGTTGGAACCATTTCATGACCAAATTCGGAAGAGATCATTAAAATATCTCACTGATCTTTCCATTTACACCCATATATCCCTTTATTATTGTAATCACTCACCGGTTCATTTTGTTTTAATATTTGAGAAACAACTTCGTGTGGATTTTCCGCTCTTCCTGTTCACAGTGTTCCTGTAAGATAAGTTTTAACCGAAACTAGTTTTTTACACAATGGAACACTATTATAAAAATTATACATATATAAGGAGTGGCCAACATTTTTTTTCGAATCCATCCACTTTAGCACTACTTTTTCCGTATGATTACGTCCTTCAACTATGGGGTCACAACGATTCTTCTGCTCTTGACTATTTAAAATGTCTTGGGAAAGAATTTGAAACTGAAGATAATATAGATAAGCACAATGATTTACCAACACTTATTAATCTAAATACAACAATTTCTTATTAACAATTTTGTGAAATAGTTGGAAATGACAAAAGAGTTATTTCGAAATAATTGTAAAACCCAACCTGATGAAATCAAAAGAAAATAAAAAGCTCGAATAATAAAAATCCCAAAAAATTAGCTAAATCTTTGAAGTCTGATGAGAAAAGTAGACAACCCATAAAAATAACCTCAATAAAATTAAAAAAAGGTGCAAAAGTTCACATTCTCATTGAAAAATATTAAAAAAGACAAAAAAGCATTGAAAATGTTTTCTCCTCTAAACCAGGAAAATATAAGTAACAATATTGAGGTTGTTAAGCCACCACTACCTGAATTTATCAAAGTTCCTACACCAGAATCTCATTCTCACATAAAATCATCAAGCTCTGTAAATAATATCGACATTTTCAAGCATTCTCCTACACCAGAAGCAAATTTGAGAATATTTCCGAAAATATTTCTCGCTCACACTAAATCTCCAATCCTTGAGAAACAAATTGTACCCAAACGAAAATTATTTGATGATAATACAGATCAGTCCTCAACAAAAATTAAAATTCTGTCTGATAATTTATTATCAAATATTCCTTCACACTTTAAAAATCGAAACTTGATATCAAACGTTCTTCCGCGTTTTAAAAATAAAAACTTGGTATCAAACATTCCATCACATTTTAAAAATCAAAAAGTTTCTAAAGGTGTGTGTTATCTATGTGTACTAAATATTACAGAGTGTAAAGAAGGCATTAGATGCCAAATGTGTCTTAGAACATATCATGTAACTTGCTTAACAATATCTCTGTACCTCGGAAGGATACAACACTGTCCATTTTTTTCAATTATGACATTTTTGCTCAGTAGTAGTCAACTTTTATCATTTTATTTAGAGGGATAGAACACTAAAAGTCTTAAACCATTTGCCAATTGAGATCGAGACCTTTAAAAGAACACCAAGTCCACTTTCACTTAGAGGGATAGAACACCATGTGGACTTGATGTTTTATCCCTCTAGGCATGTGACATAGTGCTGCACATAGTGTTGCATACCTCTCTGCTGTCTGGGCAGACCACTTAAAATTAATGTAGGTATTCTGTGACTATGCTGACAGGTAGATTGTTAGTGATCTAATCGTACTTTTGCTACTGTTAGTGTAGTAGTTATTGTGTGTTACTAATAAAAGGAATAATGAACTATAATTCTCGTGGGAGAAAGATTCTTGAACTACTGAAAAGTTCTGCGAATTCTTCCACTGCATTTACAGGTAACCTACTGTTTTGCTCATTTTTTGTAAATTAATACACAACATAACCTCAAAAAGTTAAAGTAATTATTTGATACAAACCTTAAGACTCGAAATATTATTTAATATTTTACAGCCAATATTAAAAGACTTGTTTTATTTCAGAATCAAATAATACACAAAGCGATGATGTTTTAAATGAAGAGCGTATTGGAAATGACTTGAGTTTTAATAAAGACGATGACTCTAATAGAGACAAAAATTATGAACCTGCAAGTTCTGCAACAGATTCCAGTGATGATTTACCATCTTGTAATGAAGTACAACATAAAGTTAGTGTAAATAAAATCAGTGCTAAAGAAAACTCGAATAGACATCAGTTTCAAAGTGTAGTTGAAGAAGACTTATATTTAAACAGCGACAATGAAAATATTGCAGAAAATCAGGTGTGCCTTTGCAAGGAAAGAGGAAAGTGAATAACAAATCTCTTTGTACTCAGATAGGTAAAAAACGTATCGTTCATACCGGTGAATTGGCATGTAATATTCAGAAACGTCATTTTGCTGCAGGTGAGCAATATGTTAGTAAAAAGGGTAAAGTTGTCCCTGCCAGAATTATTAAACCTCCTTGTTCTTGCAGACTAAAATGTTTTGAAAAATTATTACAAATTGACAGACAGGAGATCTTTAATGCATACTGGAGTCAGGAAAAGGGACCTGACATAAAACGGCAATTTATTTTTTCATGTTTAGAGAAGCATACTACTGTCCGTTCAAGAAAAAGAGACCCTGCCTCCAATAAGTCAAAACAAAATAGTCTACATTATTATTTTACAGTAAATGACAAACGAACTAAAGTATGTAAACTTATGTTTTTAAACACACGTTCTATATCAAACACCGTGGTAGTTAATGTTTTGAAAAATATTAAACCAGGTGGAATTGTAAAAAGCGACCAAAGGGGTAAGCAAACTCATGTGAATAAAATACATGATGACACTATTGAAAGTACAGTAAGACACATTTCTTCTTTTCCAACGTATTGTAGTCATTACACTAGGGAAAAAATTGATATGAAGTATTTGGGTACGTACCTGAACGTAGAGAAAATGTATGAACTGTATATAGAGGATTGTAATAACAAAGATTTCAACCATATGTTAAGGGCTAAAAAATGGTTCTACTACGATGTGTTCAACAAAAAATTTAAGTTGAGTTTCAAACCACCAGAAATAGACACATGTGACACATGTGACTGTTTTCAAGCAAAACTGAAAAATAATTTGACTCCAGATGAAAAACAGTCTATTGAAGAAGATCACAATGCACATCTGGATGAATCTAAATTAAGGTATGATTTAAAAAGCCAGGACACCAAAAGAGCTAACACTACCCTTAAGGTATTAACTGGTGATCTGCAAAAATGTTTGCCATCACCTCTTGTAACAAATTGCATCAGCTTTTACAAGAGAAAACTTTGGACATTGAATTACACCTTGTATGATTCTTCTGATTCATCAGTACATTGCATTATGTGGGATGAATCCAAAGGTGCTCGTGGCGGAAATGAAATCGGATCTGCATTACTGAAATGGGCAGATACCGTCATTCCTGGCAGTGAGATAGAAGAAATCATACTGTGGTCGGACAATTGTTACGGCCAGAATAAAAATGTTAGCATGATTATGTGTTTCTTTTGGATACTCAATAAGTATCCTCAAGTAAAAATAATCACTCAGAAGTTTCTACTAAAGGGTCACACCCACATGGAGGCGGACACTGTCCATTAGTCAGACAAACCTCAAGCAAATATACCGTACATAATACGGAACTAGAAGATTTTAAAAATTTTAAGTCTTTGTATGATGTTAACACAGCGCAAAATCGGCCTTTTATTAATAGAAAAAAAAGATATCAACAAACAACAAGCTCTTCTGTCAAACTGTGTTCAGCTGCAAGTAAAACAGAATAGCATGGGCATTCTGTTTTTGAAAAGTAATTTTGATGATGAAAACCAGGAGATTACTCTTATTAGGTTTCAAAGGCGACATTTTACACTACCAAAAAATTTGCCACCGGTATCACAAAGTCCAATACCTATATCACAACTAAAGTATAATGATCTATTGGTATTACTGCCATACGTTCCTACATCTTGCCATGATTTTTATAAAAACTTAAACCATACTAGTGATACCAATAGTGACTATCCAGAAGGAGATTTACCTGAGGATAACTGAGTAGTTTTGCACCGAAAAGACCATTTTGGTTCAATACATAGAGTTTTTTTTTATTTCTATAGGTGAATTGTATGGTTAAATAAATTTTGTAAGTCAAAGCGTATTGTAGTTGTTATTAAGTATCCCACACTAAGTCTTACAGTTTAATAACTTTATTAGAGGGATACAACACCATGTCCATTAAAAGGGTTAAAAACACACAAACTAATAAATATTTTAAATTTTAACAAGTGCATGATGTAAAGAACAATAGATAGAATGTTCTCTTAAAATATCGTTTCAACATCTTAATAAAGCGTTGTGGCAATAACACTTGTTGTTGAAAAAAAGTTTAAAACTGCTCTCCTGAAAAGTTAGGTAAATGGACATAGTGATGTATCCTTCCGAGGTACAGCTATGGCGACACAGATCAAGTATATCTTTGCGAATCTTGCTAAAATAAATAATAAAAGTTTACTTTGACATGATAAAAAATGATGGTCAATCACTAACACATACGGTGTCATTAACTGGAACAGGGTGGCCAATAACTGGTTCATTTTAATTTTGCAATATATAGAAATAATAATAAAATTCCATGGTGTTAAAAATAGGTAAAATAGGCCACAGTGACAAAACATTTGATAGACATATCGACGTGCTCTCCTTAAGAGGCCAATAACTGGTGCTTCTATCCCATAAGTTAGCTTTTTATCACCAAGTAATTTTTTAAAGAATTTCACACTAGTAAACCAGTTATAGCCTGTTATATTACAGTTATTATTTGCTACTGGTTCTACTAATCGAAGAACAATTTCTTCTTCTGAATTTATATATTTATATGGCCCTTATAGGCTACCGACATAGGTCTCCAGATTGAATGTATAACCAGTTTTAACATCCATAAAAGCAAAAACTTTGACTTAATATCAGGTCGGTTTGCTTAGTGTATATTGTTTAAATGTGCAACGTCCACTAAACGCCAATAGTTACTCATCCACAGTCAAATATTCACTTGCTATAAAATATCTTTGAAAAGTTGCTCAAAATTGTTCAAAAATCTTCCTAATAGAAGCCAGATTATCAATTTCTCTTCTTTGAACTCTGTCTCTAATGTCGTCGAAACGTAGATACCTCAAATAATATAAAATATTTTTCACTCATGGCCAAATAACATAATTCTAAACCACTTCCTTTTAAGTTGCGCAAAGTTTTTTCGAGAAGATCTTAACACACCGATTATATAAAGAATCACAATAAATGCCTTAATATTTCTTTTCCTAACAAGTAGTAATTGTTTGTATAATAGACTCATCATGTAAAAGATTAAAATACTCAATACCTGATTTTGCATGTTTAGCAAGTCCCTTCGAAACATGTAAATGGGTTACTAAGTTATGGGCTCTGGTTGTGACGTTAACATTATATGTTTCTTTTCTCCATTTTTTTGTCCTATCCCACAAACCACTTATTTATTTGTTTAATGTCACTCTCATCATATGTGATATCACCGTACTCTTGTTCCTATACAGAATCTTGATCGCATCCATTTATATTTTCTTTTCGGGATTTTACGTTTTATCTTCACTGTCCACTGCCTCACTATCTCCACTTTCGAGTTTGTCATACCACTGCATCCAAACAGATGGATCCGTGGATATTTCAACACGCCTTCTCTTTTCTTGGGACATTATAATATTCAAATTTTCTGCAAAAGATAGATTTGAATGGAAAATCAAAAATTATAAATTAAAATAGAAAATACATTAAATTTAGTAGATGTACTTCTTGAAAATTTAAAAACCAAACTTACTTTTCCTGTATTTTTTTCAATGCTATTTGTTGTATTTGTCTGTAAAAAACACAAATTTTATGGTAATAGAAAAATCACCTGAACATAAACAATACTTACGCGATTAGGCGCACGGGCTACAATTGTAGCCCCGACATAAAAATTCACTAATATATTTAAAACGCACATACGTATCTAACAAACTCTCAGCAAGTACTGATTATCAATGCCTAACAGGCAGCAATTTAAAACGCATGAAGAAGGTTGCGTTTCAATTTAATTTGAGTCTCTTACCACTCCCTGACACATGTTTCTGGGTCTACCCGTCATCAGAAGGAGATTGTAAGAAGACTTAAACTGAATCAAAACGCACACGACTACTCTGACAATTACAAGAAAATAACTAACAGAGTATGCTACTAGAGACCTCTAGTGAGGAAAGATGAAGTTAAATACGTCGATAGCAATTAAAGTAAACTGTATACCCAAGCTTAATCACGCCATGAGAGCGGTGCTGGGAATAATTGTATTCCACTATGCACCAACAATTTACCCATATAAATTACCATCATTCTTGTACTCATTGCGTCGAATAAGGAGGATAAATATATACGAAGAAGGTTGCGTTTCGTTTTAATTTGAATCTCTTACCACTCCCTCTTTAATTGAATTAAAAATATTTGCGGCCACTCTTTGACTGGCAGCTTATTATCAATGTATTCTCCTAATTTTAAATGTATGTAAAATGTGAGTTTAATTAACTGCGTTATAAACGTTTTGATCCTGCAGTGTGACATGTGCTATCATGAGAATAAATGGATAGGGTATTTATTCTTCTTATTACTTATTTATTCTTTACTACCTACATAACTTACTGTTATCAACAAATTAACAAATATGTAAAAATATTAAATACTAAATATATTGACATAATACAATAAAAATCCTATAATTACATAATTACAATAAATATCTAAATTGTGGCTATTAGTTTCCTGTTACCAGCTTCGGCATGAGTCTGAAAAAGAAACAAACAAATTAATAAATATCGAAGTATAAACAATATTGATTCATTACTATACTATATAAACTACAGTCGGAAAGGCATTGATTGTTATTAATTGGTTATGTCATATTTCTCACAGATATATAATCTTTTATCACAAATAGTTTTCAAGCAATGTTATTGGTACATACAATAACATATCCTGTTTATTCCATTTGTTAGTAGGCAACCAATTTTTCTACAGGCCTTCATTTAACTTTTGCGATCACAATAAAAAGTTGACACCATCCATCTGTCGTCCGTCATCATCATTTTTTACCACTTTTAGTCCAGACAAATGAATATATGTATTTAGTATATTTTTACCATCATAAATGAGATGTGTGCTTCAAATATAATATGCAGAATAATTTTGAATTACGTTCCGCTAATGAACTTGCTGTTTTGTCCTTAAAAGTAGAAAAAAGCTCCAATTATATTACTTAATATTTCGTCTAAATATAATCGTCAACAATTTTAACTGTACTAATGCCCAAGAATCAATTTTAAAGCTACTGATTGATTTACGATGAGTATTTCGGTTGTAAAAATACCGGCATGTGCCTTATCTAAGTGACTGGGACTGGACTTGCAAATTTTTAGTTTAGTTGTAACTTTGCAACTAGCTTATTTATAGATAGATATGTATGTACTGTGCGTTGCTTTAGAGTTTTATTTAAATTTTGCTGTGAGTAATTATAATAGTTGGAGTATTTTTTTGTTGTTTGTTTTTTTGAAACTGTCTAAATTTTTTCGTGCATGGGAACCAGAGAACCCATGTAGTAACATAGAAAGTGCAGTAGTCAACAGTCTTTTAAGTGTAAGTGGTACAAAAAATAATGACATTGAGACTGTAATTGTAGAAAAGTGTTTTAGAATTCCAAAGAAAAAAATTGTTGTGAATGAACAATCTAAGAGAATTTGTAAGAAGGTTTACAAAAATCTTCAAAATAATTTTGAAAATAGCTGTAAAGGTAGTATTATAAAAAAAGCGACCTTTCCTACAGGAATTCCGTATTTAAAAGAGAAAAATAAGATCGGATGCTGGAAAACCTAAAAAAATTAATATCGTGACTGCTAAATGTTTAAGAAATTTGGTTTAGGAGGAATGAAAAAAATGTAATACCAACCATTGATATTATATACACCAAGCTCGTTGCGATGGAAAGAAGCTATCCTAAAACCACTTTACGTAGAAGGTTATTAAAACATGGGTTCAAATACAAAATGTAATGAAAGATGTAGTGTAGATTATCGTCATATTATGAATTCTACTATATTCGAAGAGTGGTTTAAAAATACACTACTTCCCAATATAACACCGGAGAGTGTGATGGTTATTGACAATGCTAGCTAGTGCTCAAGGCTTCTCAAAAAAATTCCTAACACTTCGTCTTCAAAACAGAAACTTAAAGATTTCCTCTCAAATAATGATTTCATGTAGTGAAAGTAGAAAATGAGTACAGAAGAGTAGTACAATTATTTTTAAACAGTGGAAAACAAATTTATTTTCTTAAATGTAACATTTCAACGCATCTTATTAAGTTCAAGTTAATAAAATGACAATAAAATGACAATCGTTTGTCAAATAGCGCAAAATGGATATATTTAAATAGCACGCTATTTTAGAAAGTATAAGCAAAATCGTTTTTGTGTAAACCATCGCAGATGAAGCTAACTTAAATATTTACTATAAAAAAGCCTTGGCATAATGTCCTACTTGATTTGATGAAACCATGCCCAAGATCTACAAAGGAAAGGATCGTATTGACAGTCATCCAAGACCAGTTTACGAAGTAGGCTACCGCCTAACCGACAAAGACCTATTCGAAAGAAATTATGAAGAAAGCATTGCAGTAAAAAGAGATTCGGATAAAAGTTAACTGCCAACCAATTAGTAATATTAGATACGCAGATGATACGGTTTTAATGGCGGAGACAGTAGAAGACCTGCAAGCTTTTTTAAACAAGGTAGTCATAACTAGTGAAGAGAAAGGGTTAACAATGAACGTCAAGAAGACGAAATTCATGATTATTTCAAAAAAACAAAGATTGAATGCAAACCTGTACATTCACAATAACGAAATTGAACGGGTGCACAAATATAAATATTTGGGAACAAGTGTTGATAACAACAATGACATCACAAAAGAAATAAAACCTAGAATTCGAAAGGGTCGAGCTGCTTTTGTTAATATGTAGGACATTCTGGGAAGTCATGACATTAACTTAAACTTGATGCTATATAAATGAGATTGGTTAGATGCTATATCTTTTCGATGCTGCTTTACGGAGTAGAGACTTGGGCTTTAAACAAGAGCAATACCGAGAAACTAGAGGCCTTCGAAATGTGGATATATAGAAGAATTTTGAAAATATCTTGGACAGACCAAATAACAAATAGTGTAGTTCTTCGAAGAATGAACAAAGAACGGAAGCTGTTGATCACCATCAAGAAAAGAAATTTGGATTATCTTGCTCATGTGATGAGACGGAAAAAGTACCGATTGCCCCAGTTATTTATCCAAGGAAAGATTAAGGGCAAACAAAGCGTGGGGAGACGACGTATATCTTGGCTGAGAAATTTAAGAGAGTGATTCGAGTGCAAATCTAACCAATTATTTAGAGCAACAGCTTCAAAGATACGAATAGCAATCATGATTGCCAAACTCCGTAGCGGAGAGGACACTTGAAGAAGAAGATTAAATATGAGGACGATATAGTAATTCATACAGACAGCATTGATGACCTTCTTATTCTCCTGAATCCACCAATAGGCTCTAAAATTGAAAACAAAGTAGAAGATTTTTTAGTATGCAGCCATATACACAACTAGAAATAAATGGAGTGCAAACACAAAGGGATAAAAATTCGCATATTTGGAAACTATCACAACTGACCAACTAAGCACATAATTGCAAGGATCCAATTTTTTTAATGAGTGCACTTCTTTGTCATAACAACATCAGCGACAGTAAAAGCCAGGACACTAAAAGTACTGACAATGAACCTAATTAAAACGTTAGATATGTTGATACAGAGGAGAATGTTAAAAACACTGAATTGTTTCAACTGTGAAAAAGTCAACACAAATAGAGAGTTATTAAGACTGTTAAATGTAGGAAATATCTTTGCTAGGAGACGTAGTGGATACAAAATACTACAGCCCATTCTGAAGGAAAAAATAAAAGATCGAAGAGATGCATGTAGATAGCAAATTTCGTGGATTAGAAATAATACGAGATTGCTTTAAAATATCAAACTTTTTCACATGGCAGATAAACGTAAAACTTTTGTCATTGGGATCGCCTCCGAATAATAATTCCGATATACTAAAAAAAAAGAAGAAGAACAATAATAAAATCCACAAGACATGTCATGTCAAAATAAGAGATAGTAAGTTAACTAACCTAAAATATCTGTCGACATTTTCCATGTATCATTCTGTATCCTTGTTTACAGTTCACTCGGATGATGTAGGCCCTCTGGGTATTAGTCGGTTGTGATTTTGAGAGATTTTTAAAAAAATCAGCGTAGGTTAAGGTAACATTACACGCACTGTAATTTAAAAACAAAATACATAAAAGCACTAAAGCGCAATTTGTAGTCATCATTTTGGATAACTTTGGTTTCATCATTTTAAATTTTTACGATTCTATCGAATTGCCATAAATAACTTGACCTTTAACCGCACTTGCGACTTCTAAGCAGGACCGGCTTACGGTAAAGCTATGAAACCAACAATCGGATAAGAAAATAGACTTGTTTTTAATAAATTCCTTTATGTAAAATTAACATGCCTATAACTTAGTCAAGTGCTATATAATTAATTGGTATACTATAATAATAATAACTCGTATAATATATAACTTATTTATAATAATAATCCAATATCCTTACACAATTCTGCAACTGGAACTGGAAAACTGGAAAATTCAAGCAAGGGACAGAACAGAATGGCGTAGAAAGCTTGAGAAGGTCGAGGCCCTCTAAGGGCTGTAGCACCAAGATGATGATGATGATGATGATCCTTACACAATTATTTCGAATTGTTTGTTTTAAAATAACACATCGATAAACTCTCTGATTTTGTTAATAACTAATAGGTGAACGGCATACATCTAAAAAGAGGATTGAAAATCTAAAGAGCGGACTAGTTTTTCTCGCTTTATAGAAATGACTGGAGGCAATGGTTCTGGAGTTTTAAAATCAATTTTGTGACCTGTATAAAGATAGTGTTGACCAAGGGCTGAAATTAAATCGGAATTGCGAACAGAAATGGAATGTTCATAAATCCGATATTGTATTCTACGATTTGTTTGGCCTATGTAAGATCGAGGATAGTCTGCACTAGGAATTCTCTAATCAAAATTCCACTACAGTGGTTCACAAATTTGTAATACCCCTATTTCGACCAGTGCTACTCAATCTTTAGTAAAAGGATTTAATTACTCTGTTACCCCATGTCACATTCCAATTCAGACAATTATCTGTCAAACTGAAAAGGCCATCTCCAGTTTACCTTCCAAAGATGCTAAAATAGCTAGACAAGACATCTCTAGAATACTAAGAAGCTTATAGTGCATACAACTGCCCTAAGTACTTGGCAAAAATTGATCCTTTGTCTAAAGTTGTTTCATTTTATCGAACTTCTTAAGAAATAATCTATCTTCCAAAATAAATTTTACAGACAAATAGATGGTGCCCCACTGGGTTCTCCACTATATCCAGTAATTGATAATATATTTATGAAAGATTTCGAGACCCGACCACTTTCCACATGAATGCTTAAAACTGACATGTTGGCACCACGGCTGGGATGCTTTGGTGTCTTTTTAGGTTCATCTAAAAGGTATAGGAGAAGGTGGTAATATGGCCCCTGCATATTTTATGGCTCCCCTTCGTATTTTAATAACAAATTGCTGAAATCTAGTGGAGAACGCTGGAACTAGTTCACTAGTATACCAACTGGCCGGTAGAAGCGCTGTGAGCCATTAAGTGCAGTCACTCAGTAATTGTGCAGTAGTTTGTATTTTGGTCAATCTTCAAAACTTTGAAAGGTATGTAAATTTCTTGATTTTAACTTACCATAACTAATAATAACTTAGTTCTAAGTATCGTGCATATGAATTAGAGGTTATTACCTACAGTTTAACACAGACTAGAATGTTCTAAGTCTTTTACATTTTATCTTGTAACCACGTGTTTTAAACTTGGAAATATGTGTATTATGGCCCCCTAGGTAATGGTAATACGGACCCCGGGGTCCATATTACAAGCAGTTTCAATATTTGTGGTTTTTTTATTTTTCAGATGCCTAGAATCAGCTTAACACCTAAACCAGCCAGAAAAAGGCAAATTTGGGACAAGGACAAAATGAAAGAAGCAGTAGCAGCTGTCACTGAAAAGAAAATGGGTGTCAAAAAGGCTTCTAAACATTTTGATGTGCCTAAGACCACTTTAAGAAGATATGTTAAAGAGGCAAGTACATCTGAAGCCACTGAAGTTCACACAAAAAAGCTAGGTAGGGCTTGGTTGGACCATTTCCTTAGACGACACAAAGACAAGTTGTCAATCCGAAAGCCAACTGGAACATCATATGCTCGTGCAAAAGGTTTTACTCGTGAAAAAGTTAATGCCTTTTATGACTTGCTGGAGTCCGAATATTCAAAACACAAATACCCAGGTGACCGTATTTGGAATGTGGATGAAACGGGCCTGAGTGTAGTTCAGACAAAAATACCACAAGTTATTGCCAGTAAAGGTAAACGCCAAATATGTTCTCTAACTGCGGCAGGACGTGGATCTTTGGTCACAGTCATATGTTCAATGAGTGCAGAAGGATCTTATGTCCCTCCGATGTTGATTTTCCCAAGGATAAACATGTCTGATCTCCTTATGAAAGGAGCTTCTCCTGGGACAATTGGAAGAGCTCACCCGTCTGGGTGGGTTCAATCAAATCTGTTTAGAGACTGGTTAGCTCATTTTATTGAAAAAATAAATCCAACAGAGACCTCGCCCATACTACTTATCCTTGACGGTCACTTTTCGCACAAAAGAAACATTGATGTGATCGATTTGGCAAGGAAAAATTACATCACGATATTGTCCTTACCATCCCACACAACACATAAATTGCAACCACTAGACCGCACTTTTATGGGAGCTTTAAAGACTCACTACAGTGAAAATATCCGACAGTGGATGCTTCATGAAAGTAGACCTGTTGGGCCTTACGATATTGCGTCCTTTTTGGGAAAGGCGTACCTCCGATGTACCACAGGAGTAAACGCTGTAAATGGATTCTGGGTAACAGGTATTTACCCCCTGGAAAGAAATATTTTTCAAGACCATGAATTCATTGCAGGGGAGGAGGAGGCACCAAACGAAAATCAGGCTGAGAACACTGATAACCGACTGCATGACACTCCTGCAGTTGAAGTCAATCCTCATCCACCAACAACCTTCGCTGTGTCTCCTAAAGACATTCACCCCGTTCCAGAAAAAAAGAAAAAATCAAACCGTGGACGAAAACCCTGCATCGCAAACGTCATTACTAGTCCTCCTTATAAAAGAGAGCTAGAAGATTTTCTGGCAAAAAAGAAGCTGCTGCAAGTCGTCGTGGTCGTGGCCGTGGCAATGGCCGTGGCAATGGGAAAGGCACTGGAAGAGGTGCTTCAACAGGTGTCACTTGAAGTTTGACGTTTGTTAACCCCATACCATCTTGTCCCGGACCTCAAACTAGCGCTGTGACGTTTGATAACCCCATACCGTCTTGTTCTGGGCCACAAGCTAGCCCTAAAGGACAAGCAGCCTAGTCTGACTGTACCCCACGTGCCAACGCTGGAAAATCAAAGAAGAACAACCCTAAATACAAACGTCCAGCTGATAGCAGTGACGACGACGATGATGATGATGATGATGACGGGATGCAGCTCTCCACTTGCTCCGGTGAATCACCTTTTGATCTATCAGTTGGAGAGCCTCAACCAAACCAAGATGACGCATCATGTATTTTTTGTGATGAAAAGTTCACCAACAGCGTGCGGGGGAACTATGGGTTCAGTGTCTCATGTGTTCACTGTGGGCACATAACGAATGTGCAGGGGCAGAGAAGGATGAGTACGTCTGCGATTTCTGTCGTTGTTCGTCCATTATTACCATGTAGGACATTTTAATTTTGTAGACTAGACTATATCTACCTATACATACATATTATGCTGTATCTACTTATATACACTCTATCTACTTATGTATAATAAAAAGGTTTTTTGTTCAATGCAGTTATAATTTTCAGAATTTGCCAATATTTCCCTAAATTAATAAGGGGGTCCATATTACAAACACCATGGGGGCCATATTAACTGCACATCCCGTTTTCTGATGAATGTGTCAACTTTTAAAAAATTATTTAAAAAAATTGTAAAATGAAGTCTTAAACCGCTTTAACTATTACAATGTGTTCGGTAACTAACACCATATCGTAACTAAGCTAACAATCTCTGTTTTTTATTAATAATATCAATTTTACAATAAAAAATCAAAATATTACCACCTTCTCCTCTATACATCATATTATCCAGTTCAAAGTGGAGGTGGAAACTGATTTATCCCTAGCATTTCTACACGTTATCATAAAGGAAATAGGATTAAAAATAAACGCACAGAAAACCAAGTATACGTATTGTACTAGATTAGGCAACTAGATACATAGACTATTAATTGATGATCTGGAACTGAAAAGTGTGGACACCTTCATCTACCTTGGGCTCGCTGCTGACCAAAGACAACAATGTCTACGAAAAACTTTATAGGAGAATAGTGCTTGCCAATAAGTGCTATTATGGCTTGAGGAAACAGATGGCCCCAAAACAACCCAGAAAGATTAAAATTACCATATTTAAAACACTAATAAGCCCAGTGTTAACATACGGGTCAGAAACCTGGTCACTCACACAAAATGACCAAGAACTGCTTAGACGTTTCGAGAGAAAAATTTTAAGAAAAATATATGGAGGAGTCCAAGTTAGAATGATAGAGTTGCCAGAGACAGGGGCGAATGGAAGATTGTTCTGAAGAAGGCTTTGGCTCATAACGAGCTGTAATACCAATGATGATGATAATGATCATAAAAGAAAACCAATCCCAAGGTTTTCATTACTTTGCTTATCGAAAACAGACCAATACCAATCGGTACATGGATGCCAACTCTCATTATCTACCTTCAGAAATTAATTTAATCATTAATATCTTTGTCTTCTGATCAACACGCCTTTGCGATGACGCAAGTGGACCCGCTAAGCTTTCTAGTTTAGAACAAGCAATAAGCCAAAACGACTACCGCAAAAATTATATCAATAGGAGCAACCACAGATATCAATATTCCATTCAATCTTAACTCAAAGACAGACCATTATTATACGATGTCGACAATATAGCGTTGAACTATTGCTTGATACCAGAATAAACGATTCCGGAGACAGCGCTTTTTACTTGCGATTCAGGATCAGGTTATTCCAACTCAAAATTACCTTAAATATATTTTCAAAGACACTCATGTCCAAAACGACAAATGCCGATATGGATGTCAAGCCCAAGAAACCATCCAACATGTTACGGGGGGCTACCAAGCGTTTATTGGAACTAATTACAAAAAACACTATGATTCAGTAGAAAAGTTTCTTCACCAAGGACTAGCTAGCAAACTAGGACTTCTCCAAATCGACCTTCTCTCTTATTATCAATACGTTCCTGACAGAATGCTTGAAAATAAAAACTATAAACTTTACTGGGACCGCACTGTACTTACAGACAAATCAGTGGTACACAACAGACCGGATCTCATACAAGTTAATGAGCTTACTAGACAGACAATATTAATAGTAACAACAATAATAATATCTGAAAGATCTAAAAACATAATTTAAAAAAACAAATTTTAGCTTGCTTGATTTCAATATGTGTGTAATATAACTATGTTATAGTATACTATACTATACTACATATATTGGTATAGTATAACTGAGTCAGAAAATTTTTCACTATGTATTAAAAGTACAGGTCAACTTATACTACTAGGTACAGTTTGTCTGACACTTATATTCTTGACTTGTACTGTTGGCACTAATGATTTGTGTATTGCAGATTACAAGCTAACCTCAAATACACACGTGCATTGTATTTATTTATATCGTTTTGTTCGTGTTATTTATTTTAATATATAATTAGAAGTAAACTACGAGAGGTGCTTCAAGTGTAGTTTAGAAAATGTCTTATTTTGTAAAGAGAACCGATAAAATTATGTGTCTTCTTCATGAAGTAAATAAGGTTTCAATAGCAAGTAACAAAAAAGGTGGGAAAGTTTTTATTTACTCTACGGTTGCTACGCCATATTACCCACAATCATACTAATTTATTATTTTTATATTTTTGCAGAAGAGAAACCCGAAAATACTGAAACAAATGTAATCCAACTAATGAATATTTCATCTGCTGAAGTGATTTTCGTCGGTATGTATGTTTTATTACTAGTGTGGATTAGGCATTTAACTTATAATGTATGAGCCCCAATTACAGCATTTGTATCTATTCTGTAGTACCTAAAAACTTTTTATTATTTTAGAAAGTATTAATGATTATACCAGTGTTGACCAAAACGTAATAACAATAATCAACAGTAATAATAATCTTATTGAAGAACAAAACACTAGCAATACAACCAGTGAAGGTAATATTTTTCACATCTTGTCATAAATCAATTTATTGTTGTATTCAAATTATTGGGTAAATGACTTATTTCCTTTATCCTAGTATTTTACGTCACGTAGCAGCAAAGTAAACATATACATGAAATATTATAATAATTGAATAGTAGAACCTACTAGAAATTCTTACCTGTTTAGGTTGGTCACTGTTGTGACATCAAAAATTAGTTATTTACCAAATAATTTGAAAATAACTATACTTACATGTTGCGGATTATGAATATTGCTTTGACTATTTGATTTATTTTAGGTAACAGAGACAATAGAATTATTCATTTAGAAGGCACCGACGATAGAGGTTTTAACCTAACATTACTAAACGTTGATGAAGAATTGTTATTAATACCTAATCAAGAAAAAAATCAACCCGAATTAGCAGTGAATGGTGATCATCTAGTTCAACATGATGCAATTTTTACACCACCAAATTCAGAAACGCAAAATTTGATGGATGATGAAGTGAATGTTACTCATCAAATTGCTGGTCCCTCTACCTCAAAACACAAATTATTAAGGTCATCCAACGAACACAAAACAAAAAAAAAACAAAAAATAAGTGAACCTAAATTTACTAGAAACATGGGGAAGCAGAAGTATGAAAAACGAAACAGTGGCAAAAGGTATACTATTTAAAATGGAAAAGAGGTGCGATCGCGGGAAATGAAACCGCTAACGAAGTATCGAAATCTCTGTGCTGTAAAGTTAAATGACTCAGTCAGGCAAGATAATATTTAATAATTATGGGTCTCTTGGTAGCAGGGATAAAAGAGCACATTTGTAAGTAGTCTTGTTGAGTCTGATATACCTAAAACATCAAGAAAGAAAAAAAAGACATCAGACATCGACAAAGATAAATGTAGGAAGTGTGCCGAGGGTGTTTTATGAAAACCCTCGATGAAACACAAATTTTTGTGACCCTTACTATTAATAATAGCCTCACGTCTCCTGTCAATGGAATTCTCGGCACCGACGAAAGACGAAAAGATCTAACTGCTAGTAAAATCACACTTTTCACAAACATATTTTGTCTTTCCCTTCGTATGAGTCCCATTATACCAGACGCACTTCTGATAAGAAATATTTATATATATATATATATATATATATATATATATATATATATATATATATAATGAAGTAGGTTTAAGAAGAAAAAAATCTTTTGATCTCGGGGATATCGGCTTTGACCGATATCCTCGAGTTCAAAAATTTTTTTTCTGTTGCAACCTACTTCATTGAATATTTGTTTGACGGTCGTACTATTTATAAATATATATATATATATATATATATATATATATATATATATATATATATATATATATATATATATATATATATATATATATATATATATATATATATATATATATATATATATATATATATATACGGATATATTGGGTTTAGTAGTCAATATATTGGCCGTTAAGTAAAACTCTTTTAGGTTTGCTAATCTCTATCGTGACGATCTTCCGTTGATAGATTCCGTTCGCTCATTGACTTTTTTATGTTTTGTTGCCAATCTAGTTTGGGTCTTCCTCGCTTTCTATCACCTATTAGGGTCCAGTTCAGTATTTTTTTGGGCCATCTAGTATTTTGCATTCGCTCTACGTGTCCGTACCAGGTAAGTTGTTTCTTTTCGATATTCTGAATTATCGTACCTTCTATTCCCATTCGTTGTTTTATATGGTCATTCCTTATTCTTTCTCTTCGTGAGACTCGCATAGATCTTCTTAACGCATCAATTTCGACTGCCTCTACCTTCTTTTTTGGTCTGTCTGGAATTCTCCATGTTTCCGCTCCATACAATAGGCTGCTCTTAACCATTGTCTCGAATATTATAAATTTTTTTCCTTTTTGTTATCTCCTTGCTCCACAAGATGCCATTCAGACATACTATTATCTTTTTAGCTGTAACTATTCGTTTTTCTATCTCTTTCACATCTGTTCCGGTATTGTCAAATGTGATACCTAAATATTTATATTCTTGACATTGCAGAATTTCTTGCTCGTTGTCCAACTTCAAATTTTCGCTCTGAGAGCCTACACATAGATATTTAGTTTTATTTACGTTAACTGTCAAGCCCCATTCCTCATACTCTTCTATCAGCTTTCTAATCATATAGAAATCAGATATCAGAAATATTTACCGTCTTATTTAAATATACCAATTTTGTATATGTTTAAAGATATTGTGGGTTCTTCTGTGTGCCATACCATCTATGCACGAGAATTTCGTAAATTAAAGCTTTCTTTTAAGCAACCTAAGTGGATACCTGTCATAAATGCGATGTAGTGGCAACAAAAATGAAGTTCGCCTCTGAAGATGATACAATTTTATTAAAAGCCGAATTAGATCAATATCACTAGGAAGCAGATTAGGCCTATGTCATGAAAGATACAGATAAAAAAATTGCTGCGAATGACATAACTGAGAGTAAGAGGTGTTACACTTTCGACTTGCAACAGTGTTTGTCAACACCGTTTTTAAACACAAATGTGACTTTCTACAAAAGGCAACTGTGGACCTTCAATCTTACTATATACGAATGCGTATCAGGAAGTATGTCGTGTTATATGTGGCATGAAGCTGAGGGAGGAAGAGGAGCGAACCAAATTGGTACTTGCATATCAAAAGAACTATTAGGGTTATCGGAAAGCGTTCAATATGTTACACTATATTCCGATTCATGCGGTGGTCAAAATCGAAACATGCATGTCGCAGCTATGTTTCTGTGTTTAATGCAAAAGAAAGCGTCTCTAACTACGGTAGACCACAAGTTCATAGTAACAGGTTACAGTCACCTGGAATGTGATATTGATCATGGTATGATCAAAAAGTAAAAGAAATTGTTAAATGTACCAATTTCTCATCCCCATGATTGGTATCAGTTAGTAAAGGGAACAGGAAAAAAACAAAAATTTAACGTAATTAAGGTACAGAATAATAAACTCCTTGACTATGCAAGTCTTCTTAAGACAAGTCTATTGATAAAAAAACTGATACTGACGGCGTTTCCTTCAAGTCGACAAATGTTACATGGTTACGGTATACCCAGGAGAAAGCAACGATTTTTTTCAAGTGTACACTTGATAAAAATGCACCATTTAAAAAAATGAACTTAATCGAAGGAATATTGACATAAATCAAGAAATGCAGCCCAAGCCATGTTACCCAGGACTTATTCCAATTTTAGTGGAGAAAAAAAAACGATTTGATGTCCTTACTTAACCTGATAAGTCCAACTTTTCACGACTTCTACATAAACTTAAAAACGGCCAAAAATATAAAAAATACACTATCTGATATTGAAGGTTACGATGAAGATGACTTTTCAAATAGCATTTTTATTTCATTTTTTTGTTGGAAAAACACCATGTTATGGTAATAAAAATTTATAATACATTTCTCGTTCATTAATAATCATGTGTAATTATTTATTTTTAATTTTAATAAAAATATTAACAAGGCATGAAGCGAGCGACAGAGACGACGTTAAGGACAAATCAATTCTAGCTTCCCAAATTACAGTGTTTCAATAGTATAAGTCAAGATCTTAAAAGTATAAGTCGACAACTGATTATGTTTTTTAGTACAAGTCAAATGTTTTAGTATCCAAATATTATTTTCATTATTACTCTATTAAGATATATTAATTGTGAGTTTATAACACGAAATATTTCACACTCAAACAAAGTCCATAAAATAAAATGAAAATATAGTCAATTAAAACCTTGTACACCCTCTCCCGAAAAGTAATAGTTTTTGACTTATACTCTTAATAACTAACACCTTAAGTCGATGATAATATAGTTACCTTTTTAAGACTAAAATTAACCTCCAATTACCTGGTGACAACAATATTGAAACAGAAAATATCGCAATTAGCCGCGGCCTATTCCAAGGAGACTCGTTAAGTCTATTATAATTCTGACTACCAATGAACCCACTATCCCAGTTATTAAAAGTCAATGACGAAGGTGACCCACGATCCCAGCTATTAAAGGTTTTAGCATTAAAAATAATGCTGTAGTGGCGAAGCCTAATTCATTTCGGGCTAGACAAGTGCCGCATTTTAAATATAGTTAGAGAAAAGGTTTAGCCCGGAGGATTCGATATGAAGGGTACAGGGCCAAAAGGGGGCAAGTCGCAATTTTTCATAAATAGATCTAGTGGTGCCATCTTGTAGCAATTTTAACGTAGAAGTGGTCAGCGACTGGTTACACGTCCTAAACGCGCTTATTTATCGTGAAATACTAATTCTAATTTACGCATACACCACAAATAGGGGACAAGTCCTTATCAGGCAGGTCCTAAAATTGTAAAGTCCATATAAACAGCTAATAGACGTTAATCTAATACGCGCAGTTTAGAGTTAGGTTCGTCGGTTTAGTTTGTTTTCATTGTTTTTTTAAGTGATTTAAAAGTAAATATTAATGAATACAGAAAACAATAGTAGTGGAAATGAGACTGAAGTAGTGTCTAAACAGAATGAATCTGCCTATTCGCCGAAGAAGGCCTAGGAAAGATGAAAACGAAACAAATTTGAAAAGTGCTGCATATTCTTACAGGGTACGTTTTAGCACTGATAATAGCTTAAAAGAAATAAATATTTGTAGACAAGCTTTTATGTCTATTCATGGAATAAAGAAAAAAACTAGAGATATTACAAAATTCACTAAAAATGACTGGAGTCGCCCCTAAAGATAAAAGGGGAGAACATAAAAACCATCCTAGAAAATTGGAATCCAACGTTCTTGTAGCAATATACGAACATATAAAGTCATTTAAAGGCAGGAAAAGCCACTATAGTGTGAATGATAGTAAAAAATTATACTTACCTGAAGAGTTAAACATAAAAAAGATGTTCAAAATGTTTTGCGAGTTGACCCCTTCTACGAAAATATCTTACGAGTCTTACAGAACAGTCTTTAATACAAAATTTAACATGGATATCCCAGAACTGATACATGTAGTTCCTGTGATGAGTTACTTATAAAAATAAAATCTCTTTAGTCTGATATTTTAAACAGTAGTTTCGATCTTTCAGAAAATGAACGCTTGCAAAAGGAAATACGCCAGCTTACGATACAAAATGATGTACACAAAAGAAAGGCTGAGGTATTTTACAGTAGAAAAAGAGCTGCGAAGAAAAAAACTCGAACCTCTGTGACTCACGAAGCTATTTGTCCCGATTTTGGAAAAAATCTCAGTGTCCCAAACATAACAACAAACGATGTTTACTATAAAAGCCAGCTCAACGTCTATGCCTTTAATGTCCACATTCAATCTACAGCAAAAAGTGTGTTTTACATTTACCCGGAAACAATTGGCAAAAAGGGAAGCGACGATGTATGCTCAATGCTGAATGACTTTCTTTGGAATTTTCTCGATATACAAGTAAGATCGCTTGAAATATTCTGCGACTCGTGTGGGGGACAAAATAAAAATTTCACCATGTTTCGTTTTTAGCATTATATTGTCCACAATACACGTAGACTTGATTATGTTAAAGTTACTTTCCCTATTCGTGGCCATTCCGATATGGAACCGGATAAAAATATGGGCTTAATAAACTCCAAACAACGAGCTGAGATTCCTTTAGATTGGCTTGAAATTTTTAGAAGTGCCCGTGCAAAACCATCGCCTTTTGACGTTGTGGAAATAGATCAATCCTACTTTCGAGCATGGACGAATTTTTTTTAATACGAAAACAGATTATTTGAGGAAATGTCCTTTCAGTTCCCGTCCAATTCGAGAATTAGAAATACATCAAGATCATCGTAGATTGATATATTACCGGGAGTCCTTTAATGGAGCATGGGAGTCAGCAATAGTGAAGGAAAAAGATAGTAAGCGAAAGGGACCAATGCTACTACAAAATGAATTTGAACTTCCTCCGTATTCTTATTCAGGTATAAAAAATTATTAACATCTTGTAATACTATTATTAAACAACATTAGTTTTAGGTCTTTTACCAATCTCGGCTGAACAATTTAAATGCCTACAAGATTTGAAACGATTCTGTGGTGACGAAGCAAAACAATTTTTTGATAACCTGCCTAAGAATTAGAATTATTTCATATTAATAACTTTTGTCTACTTGTCATTATAACTTGTTTTTTTTTGGACTTGGCCCCTTTAGGCCAATAATGTTTGGTGGTTTGACCAATTAAAGCTTCTGTTCTATTTTTTATAATATCAATATAAATTTAATTTCTTCTGTGTGTTTCATTAATTACTTAAGTAACTGATCTAATCAATAGAGGTCATGATAACCATCAATAATTTA
Source organism: Diabrotica balteata (assembly GCA_918026665.1). NCBI lineage: Eukaryota > Metazoa > Arthropoda > Insecta > Coleoptera > Chrysomelidae > Diabrotica > Diabrotica balteata. The sequence goes on from OU898276.1 coordinate 85,752,027, forward strand.
TCAATAACTGGTTTTAAAATTTAAACTTCGTTTTGTACGAAATAAACATTTAGTGACTTAGCTCTTGATGGACCTGTACCCTTCATATGCAAAATGGACAAAACCTTAAGGCGGTGGGTCCAAAATACAGGTACATACATCTAGGAGTAAAATAAGCGCGGAAAATTGACCATAAACAAAAAAAAATTGAATTAATTTCAGAGTTGATACAAAGGGTAAAACAACTGCACCGTTCACATCTTAGTAAAAATTTGTTTGGCGCATTAAACAACTATGTATTTGCCGCGCTTGGATATTTATTTCATATTGTTAGGTAGACAAAAACAGATGTAAAAAATATTCAAAGAAAAGTATGAACACACCTCACAAAGGTACAAAAACAACATCCACGAAGTGTAGCAGCAAAAACAATATTACTGCGATATTTAGGAGGACGCGGACTTATGGATATAAGTAGTCAGGGTAGGCTATGTCGACAATATAGCGTCAAAGTATTGGTTGACATCGGAAAAAATAATCTCTGAAACAGAAAGGGAAATTACTCGCCATTCAGGATCAGGTTATTCCAACAAAATATTACCTAAACATCTTGTCGAGACATACAATTTTTCATTAGGAAATAGCTATGAAACTGGGGCTTCTACAAACAAACCATATCCCATAATACCAATACGTTCCAAAAAGTATACTTAAGAATGACAACTTTAAGCTACACTGGGATCGCACTGTGCTCACAGACCAAACAGTAGCACACAATAGAGCAGATATCGTACTAGTTAATGAACTAACGAGATAAACAACAATATTAGATGTAGTGATATCGAACAAAAATAAGCTGCGTATTTAATACAACGAAAAGATCACCAAGTACAGAGATCTGGAAATTCAAATAAGAAGACAATGGAGAATCTAACGCATTCAATCGCTATTATTTTTTCTATGCGTACAAAAATTTCGATAATATGGGACTCTGGGACTCGATAATATGGGAATATTCCGACCAGAGCTTAATCCTTTTGTATATCTTAATCTGGATAATAATAATACACCGAAAAGTATGTGTATATCTGCCTTAGATTAAAAAAAAAGTATGATTGTTGCATTGAGAAGAATATAAACTAGTTTGGGTAACTGTGTTATCAAATATGTCGTTAGTGAATATTTTTTCAAATATCCTAACTTCATTAAGTCATGTAATTTAAGTTTAACGATTTTAAACCGCTAATTCCACCCTGATCCTATAATTCCTATCATACTATATACCAGATATACTTAGCATATCTGGGTCTGGAGGAATAATAACAATATACACCTCAGACTGCGAATTAGAAGTACAAATATCTTCTAAAGATGAACGTAAACATTCGTTGTTCTTTCCATAGAAATTTCAAACACTATTACTCTCAAAATCATCTACAGATGCTATATCTGTAAAATATCAAAAATACTTCCATACGCCCTTTGTTCGCGTATGACTACAAATCAAATAAATCACGTTGTAATTAAAATTCTGAAAAAAATAAATACTTAAGCTTTTTACTAAACATACTAAACTATAGTTAACCATTTGATGGTAAAAATAAGTAAATTAAAAAAACTTTTGTAAATTTACAAAGTGGATGTCGAGAAAATAACAAATGCACGTGTTGACTTCATAAACAATGTCAAAGGTAACAAAGCAGCTGAATAATTCAACGAAATTTAGTCGCCACTGTTATTTGGTTTCCTGTAGTGACTAAGAAATAAGAACTATTTTATTGTAGATAGTACTAGTACGTCAAAATAGCAGCTGTACTTAAATGAGTACAGTGGGCGCTAATGGGTTAATGTTTTTGGCAGAAAAACTGTAGTTTATTTATACGCGCATTCCAATTTAAAGTTCTTTCAAAAGACCTAGAAAGTTTATTTATTTTAAATGCCCTAAAGATAAATTATTAAAAGTTAGATTAGCTGTGAGGTGGGTTTCATTTTTATTAAAAATAATGTATCGTGTTATTTCAGTAGAACAAAAAAATCTAATTTTTATCGTTTAATTTGGAGCCGGTTTAGGAAACTTTGTATAATTTTTGTTGCTGTCACTACTATAATTAATTTAGTGTAAACAACAATGTCATCTGCTTAGATACTAGCTTTTTTTTGTTATTAATGCATCAACCACGCAGGGTCATTAGGGTATTTAGATTATGTAACATATGTGACAGTTGATACAATATGTGAATATACATTAGTTTACAATAATAATTATAATAATAATAATATGTATGTGTGTTAAAATTTACGTTTTAGATCCTTTGAAGAAGTTGACAGTCTTTAAAATAGGACAGTCTTTTTCGGTTATCTGTATTTTCTTCTAGGGCATCTCTTAGGGAGTTGGGTATGCTATATTTGAGTCGTTCACTGTTATATTTGGGACACTATATTAAAAAATGTTTTACCGTTAGAACACTGCTGCATACTTCACACACTGCTTTGTTTTTGCGCTGTAATAAATAGTCATGAGTAAGTCGTGTATGACCGATACGGAGACGGGTAAGTATCACTTGCTCTCTTCTGTCTTTTAGTGTTGGTTTCTAAAGATGTGGGTGTTTGTTGACTTCGTGTAGCCTTGATGGAGTTTTGTTCTAAGTTTGTTGCCATTTTTGAATTATTTTTTGTTTTAAGTATGGTTTTAAATCGTTTTGTACTAATATGTTACTTTCTTCGGACATCGGGTTAGTTGGTGCGTTTTTAGCTAGTTTATCTACACCTTCGTTACCTTCAATTCCTACATGAGAAGGCACCCATAAAAAGTGCACTTGGATGTTCTTATTAGAAATGTTTATAAGTTTTTTTTTTAATAAGAAGTAGAAGGGGGTTGTCACAGTATAATTGAGTCAGTGGGGATAATGAACTTAGAGAATCTGTGATTATTATACACCTTTTTTTGTTTTTGTTTTGTATTAATGATAGTGCTTTTAGAATTGCGAATAATTCAGCCGAAAAGATGGTTGTCATTGATGGCAATTTGAAACTAACTGAGGTGTATTCCGAATAAATTGGTGCTCCAAATCTGTCTTCATTTTTTGACGCATCGGTGTATACGTTGTAGGTATTGCCATATCTGTTTAATAGTGTATGAAACTTTTGTTTAATGACGGTTGATGATATCTCTGATTTTCTTAGGTTTGTTAGACTGATGTCGATAGCAGGAATAGATATTGTCCATGGTGCAGGGTTGTGGATTGATGAGGTATCATAGGTTTTTGGAAATTGAAAATTTAATTTGGATAAGTATGATTGTATACGAAAGTAAAAAGCATGATCAATTTGATGTGTTTGTTGAAATTTATTTGTAAATCGATCAGGAAAAACGTTATGCAGTACTGGATTACTTCGGTTTGATAACACTGCCGCTGCATATGTTAGGCTTAGATATATATATATATATATATATATATATATATATATATATATATATATATATATATATATATATATATATATATATATATATATATATATATAGCGAGTGTTTGCAACTTTAATTTTGTCGCTTCTCGCATCCCAATCGCCATAATTTCTTATCGGCCCAGTCTCCTTCTTGAAGACCTCTATTTTCCATTTCTATGTGAATATTGGATATCCATTTCTTTCTTGGCCTTCCCCTTTTATTTCTCTGTGTAGGTCTCCAGTTCCAAACCTTTCGTGGTATCCTTTCTTCGTTCAGTCGTCTCAGGTGTCCATACCATTTTAATTGTTTTTCGGCTATCGTATCCATTATTGTGTTCTTTACTTTCATTCTCTCTCTTATGTTTTCATTTCTTATGTGGTCAAACAAAGTTAACCCGGAACATCTTCTCCAGTACATCATTTCAGTTGAGAGGAGTTTTTGTGACATATTATTGTTAAAGACCCACACTTCTGACCCATACGTCAGCACCGGCTGAATCATAGCCTGATATATATTTTTCTTTGTTTTCTTAGTTAAAGTTTTATTCCACAGGATCGGATGTAGTGTTTTTATCATGTTTTTTCCTTTTCCTATTTTTCTTGTTATATCTTTGTCGTTAGGCTTAGATATGGTCTTCTAAAAGAAAAAGTTCTCTACTTTCCCAATAGAGACTTTGAATGGGACTTGTATAGTGAGCACCTAAAGTAATACGTAGACATCTATTTTGGATAATATCCAGTGACTTCATATGTGTTTCTTTGGAGGAGTTGTAGACGATGGCTCCATAGTCAAGTTTTGATCGAATTATGGATTTGTAAATAAGTATTAAACTTGAATAATCGGCACCCCAGTTTTTAAAGGCAAGTGATCGTAGTAAATTTATACCAGGTAGACAGGATTTTTTCAGCTGTTGAATATGGGTCTTCCAAGTTAATTTTTTATCAAACGTCATACCCAAGAATCGGATTTCTTCTGCATAATCTAGTTTTTGTTCGTGTAGATATAATTCTTTTGTTTGTATTTGATTTCTCTTTGAGAAACAGATTGCTTTCGTTTTTGAAGTGTTAAACTGAAGTCCATTTGTAGCTGACCATTTCTCAATGTGTGTTAACGCGTTTTGAATGTGATTGTAAATCGTTGCTGTTTTTTCCTCTACAGAAAATAACTAGGTCGTCAGCGTATAATCTAGCTTTGACGGGGTTTTCAATTTCTGTTAATATCGAATTTATTGCTACTAAGAATAAAGTTGTGCTTAAATTTGATCCTTGTGGTATACCATTTTGTTGAATTTTTGTTTGAGAATATGTTCCGTCAACTCGAACTTGAAATTGTCTGTTTTCAAGAAAATCTGAAATGTATTTTAATATGTTACCTCTTATTAACCAGTTGCTAAGTGTTTTAATGATTGAAAATTTCCAAACTGTATCATATGCTTTGCTTATATCAAAAAATATTCCAATACAATGTTGTTTTATTGCAAATGCTTCGTGGATTTCTGATTCTAAGTCAACGAGGTTGTCTAAAGTTGAGCGATGTTTTCGGAAACCTCATTGTTCTGAAATAATTAAGTTGTTTGATTCTAAATACCACATAAGTGTGTGTGTGTGTGTGTGTAGATAGTGGATGGCATCAGAACTTGTCTATTTGCCACAGAAAATTTGTATTTTTTTTTTTTTTTTTTTTTTAATTAAGGATAGGATAGGGATACAAAACATGGCCACTCGTTTCTTGTCTAGGGACCCATCAAGACATTTTTATTAAGACAAACTAGACTAGGTCACGGGCAGGAGGTATTAACAAATGGGGTAAAACAGAGGTTTGGATTCTAATTATATAATGTTTGTAAATACACATATATACATATTTAACCATATATGAGCTAAATTTCTATTTTTGCTTCTAAAACAAACTTGATTAAAAGGTTGTATATTTCTTTATCTTGTTGTGCTAATAAAGTAGGAATGTTAGTTGGTAGACTTACAAACTTTTTCAGTTCTTGGTACAGCATATCCGTATGTGCAGTATATTTTTGACACTCTAAGAAAATGTGATTTATATCGGCTAACGGTTTTTTTGGACAGTAAGGACAACACGGAGAATCTACGATACCAATCCTAAATAAATGAGCTGGAAAGCGACCATGATTAAGTTTTAAACGTGATATAATTGATGACTTATATCTATTATAATCCCACGAATTGATGTAAGGAATGTTTGTCGGTAAAACTGGTTGAAGTTTAAAATAAAGGTTCTCTGATGTAGTTGAAAATTTACTGTACTGAGCTTCCCATCTAACCCTAACATCAGTTTTATATAAATTAATAAGATCTGATGAGCTGCACATGTTTACTTTCAATTCTGAGTCAAGTGCTTGTTTCGCTGCGAGATCAACTGCTTCATTCCCAGTTATCCCTGAATGTCCTCTAACCCAGACTAATGTAACTCGTACACCATACTCCTGCAGTTTATATAGACTATTTTTTATAGATAGAAGAATATTTTTGTTATAATGGTTAAAAGGAGGACTTTTAATGGCGTGCAAAACTGAGAGAGAGTCTGTTACAATTATCACAGATAAAGGTAAATTCATCTCGCACCAATCTAAAGCTTTCTTAATAGCTATAGCTTCTGCACTAAAAATCGATAAATAATGAGGGACTTGATATTGCTCAACATGGTTAATATTAGAAACTAAAAATGCACAGCCTGTTTTAAATCTTTTTTTTGATCCATCCGTATAAATGATGATTTTATTTTCTCCTAAATTACAGAGTATAGATTTGAAAATTAATTTTGATAGAAATATATTATCTGGATAGTTTGGAATTATAATGGTTGGTTTAAATATTAAGGCTGGAAAATCGATTTCGTAAATAGGATATTTTTTTTGACTATGTATTAGTTCTTTATGTCTCTCAGTGTTAATAAAAGCCTCAGCAAGCGGGGGAGACGTTTTAATTCTCCAATATTTGTTTGTAAGATTCTGGACCGCTATATTTGATATTTTTTTGACCATAAATGTACTAAACGTCCTATACTTTATTAGCTGTTTATTAGATAAGTACTCTCGTCGAAGGCACAAAGGCGGTTCTTGTGCTTCAGCGAGAACTGCATAATTCGGTGATGACATCATAATTCCTAGACTTATTTTAATTGCCTTATATTGAATTCTGTCTAAGGTTAATAAGTTTGATTTGCTAGTTGAGGCATAAATAGTACATCCATAATCCATTATTGAGCGGATGTATGACTTATAAAAAGTAAGGGATATTTTAACATCTGCACCCCACTTATATTTCGAAACTGCACGCAGAATGTTGAGCCCTTTCTCACATTTTTGCTTTACGTGTTTTATGTGGCTGGTCCATAGGAGTTTATTATCAATATAGATGCCAAGATATTTATATTCTTTTACTATGGGTATAGTAAAATCACCTATGGTATACAAATCGGGTGTTCTAAGTCTGTGCCTAGTAAGACACATAACCGCTGTCTTTTGCTGTGAAATACTAAAACCCATAGTATGTAACCAATCACGTATGCAGCAAAAAATATACTCTAAATCTGTAATACATCGTTCATATGAACTATGGATAGTATAAAAACAAATATCATCAGCGTACTGAATAACTTTTATATTGTCATCCATCAAACTATGCAGCTCTGCTGTGTATACATTAAATAAAAGTGGACTCAATATTGATCCTTGCGGCAAACCGTTATATACTGTTCTTGGCCCGTGGAGTACATTTCTGTGGTCACGAATATAAATTTTTCTGTTTAGAAACAAATTTATTAAGTTATTTGATACCTGTTTGCTGATACCCATTCTACACAATTTTGTTTTTAAAATACTCAAATCAACCACATCATATGCACCTTTTAGGTCCACAAATAGGCATAACATGTATTTGTTATCAGATAAGCATATTTGTGCATCTGTAACCATATGGGTCAATGCATCTATAGTACTACGGCCTCTCCGAAATCCATACTGAGTAGTGGGTAGGAGAGAATTGCTTTCAATAAAATATTCTAGGCGAAACTTAATCATGCGTTCAAAAGTCTTGGTCAGACAAGACATTAACGATATAGGTCGATATGATGAGGGTAATTTTGGATCTTTAAATGGTTTTTTTATTAAACATATAACAATATTTTTTAAATCCTCAGCATATTCTTGTTTTACCCACCAGTTGTTAAAAATTTTTAAAATTATTTGTTTAGCTGACACTGGAAGATTGTGTAAAATTTTATATGTGAAACCATCCAAACCGGGAGCTGTGCTTCTGGTTTGGTTTAACGCCAAAATTAACTCTGAATATTCAAAATTTTTAGACATAGTATCTGAAGTAGAATAAAAATGAAAATTTTTTTGATTGTCTATATCGACATTAGAGACCGAAGGCGGGGCCAGCTGATTCAGAACATCCTCAATTAAATCTTCGTGCAATGGAGGTTTATTTTGTTTATGATATTTGTTTCTTATAGCTTTTACACAATTCCAAATATTTGAAAGAGGTGTAGATCTATTGAGTTGATTAACAAAGGTTATCCAACTATTTTTTTGTTTTAACTTGAAAATGAGTTTAGCCTTTGCTGCAATATTTTGATAATTCAGATAATTTGTAATATTTCCTTGTCTTCTGAACAATTTAAGTGCGTGGGAGCGACTTTCAGCTATATCAGAACATTCTTCGTCCCACCAATAGGGCCTTGGGACAGAAGGAATGAAAGGTTTTTTAACTGGCATGGATGCAGATGCTGCTGAAGATATGACTTCAAATAATTTTTTTGTTATTCGACAGTTATCTGAATCATTTAGAGCTAAATTTGTACTGATTTCATTTTCAATAAATGCTTGAAAGGCTGACCAATCGGCACGACCGTCATTCCACTTAGTTGCCGGATTGATTTCGAAAGATATGGGAGCAATTTGGAGCTGAATTTGAATAGGGTAGTGATCAGAACCTAAAGTGTCTTGATATACTGACCAATTTACCAAATCTGCCAAGAAAGGGGAGATAAGAGTTAAATCAACTGCAGAGTGATTACCATTGGGATTAACTCTAGTGGGCGATCCATCATTTAAAGTAATTAGTTCCAAAAAATCTAAAGCTTCTGTTAAATCCTTTCCCCCGCGATCTTCCGGAATAGGGCCCCACCTGTGATGGTGTACATTAAAATCGCCGCAAAAAATTGTACGAGAGATATCAAACTGTACCAATAAATTTAACCAATCTTTTTTTGTGGCTGCTATGTCTGTAGGTTTGTATACTGAAACTAAAGAAATATTTATATCTGGAATAAATACTGCACATACTTCAATGCCCCTTGAAAAATTTTGGGTTATTACACTTTCTTGATAGTTAATTGTTTGTAAGATAAATATACCAACTCCGCCATATCCGTCATCACGACATCTTTTAATGAAATTATATCCCTTTATATTAAAATTACTATTAGACTTAAGCCAAGTTTCAGAAAGTATGATAATATCAACATGGTTTTTATTAAGGTAATTTAACAAATTATTTTTATTAGATGTTATTGACCTACTATTCCACTGCAAAATTACTAATTGGTTTTTAATTGTTTGTTTATTAGCCATTTTTAAAGTTTAATCAGTAAAAGAGTTTTTCACTTGAATCTGATTCACTATATGTTTCCATAGCATCATTTGGATCACTTGGAGCAAAGGCACTTTCTACAAAGTCCCTGATATTAGATTCCATGAGAGTATTTGGTGCTAATTGAAAATTTTTTTGAAATTTATTTATGAAGGAGGTAATTAACATTATAGTTTTCTCTTTATAGTCCATAAATTCTTCTCTGTAAGGGTTAGGTATAATGGGTTTAGGTTTTTGACTAGGTTTATAAGTTTTTTTTACAGGCATCGTATCTGGTGTAGGAGAGGTTGGGTGTGTTCGTTTAATTGTTTTATTAGAATTGGCTTTAGAAGCTGGTTTTGGTTTTTTAAAAGTAATATTAGACGATGGACTGTCGCCAGAAGTATTTGGAAAAGCTGGAAAATTGTTATCGTTGTTTAAAATAGAGAAACGGTTATTCGTAGCCACCTTCGCATATGATGGATTATTATATATATTTTCGGCTTCTTTAAAAGAAATGTTTTCAACTGACATAATTTGTTTAATCCCCTTTTGCTTTGCATATACGGGACAAATACGTGAAATTGAGGGGTGTTCGTTATTATTACAATAAATACACAAATTATTTTCTTTACAATCCTCTTTTGTATGACTTGTATCTGTACACTTTTGGCATCTCTCATTTTTTGATTTACATTGTCTAGCTGAGTGGCCATATCTCAGACATTTGAAACACTGTACAACGGGTTGTACGTACGGTTCAACATGAAAATTGCATAAATTTATTTGTATACATTTTGGAATTTCATTTCCTAAAAATTCTACTATTATCATTTGTCTGTTTACCAAAACTACGTTTCCATCAGAGTCTGTAATTTTCCTTTTCATACGATTGACACATGATACCTGTTTGTTTGATTTGATAGCAGTTAATAAATATTCTTCAGAAAAGAAAGTATCTACCATCCTGACAACTCCTTTTTTGTGTGTATAAAATTTAGGTATAAATGCTATTAACTCATTTTTTAATATAACTTCGTGGTTTACTAAGCTATTGGCTATTTCTAATGTATTAAAAATAACCTTTACCCTATTAACACCTACCGGTTTAATATCTATTACGTCATTTTTTAAAGTTTCATCTTTAAGTAGAAAGTGCCCTATTTTAATTGGAAAAAGTCTCCCTAAATTTTTATTTTTGTGTTCAACAAACACATAAAATGGACCAATATCTCCTGGTCTATAACTGTTATTCATATCAATTAGTGGAACATACCTGTTGTTTTCACTATCACTTTTATCAAACGTGTTTTTTTCATCGGGCGGCTTATCACCGCCCGTTTTTTCTGACATCACTTACGCTTTAAAAAACTCTAATATGCTCTTCGTAAATATCAATACCAAAACTAACAACTAATTATACTTATATTTTAAAAGAATCAATCACCAGTAAATTCACAAAAACTCGAATACGTCCACACACCTTGACTAACGAATTCGAACTGTACCACATAAGTCTATTGTTTATTATCTTTTCCAATATTTTACCTATGCTACATGTGAGTGATATCTGTCGATATGTTTGTGGATCTGATTTTGGTTTAGTTGGTTTTAGAATAGGTATTATGATTGAATTTTTTCATGATTTAGGAAATACGTTTCTGGATAAGATTATATTGTAAATTTTGAGTAGATGTTTTTTAGATTGAGGGCCTAAATTTTTTAGAAATATAAACGGTATATTATCGGGTCCAGGACAAGTGTTCTTACAATTCTGAAATACATTTTCTAATTCTTCCTCTGTTATTGGTATATATAGATCGTTATTATTTTGATCGTAATGTTCTATAGGATTATTTTCTTCTTTTATTTTGATTTTTAAGAAATTGGAAGTATAATTTAAGTTACTTGAGTTATATTCATAAGTAGATGCTAGTATATTGGATATTTCTTCTGGGCTTTTATAAATAGTGTTATTTTGAATTAGAAAGTTGATTGATTTATTGGGTTTGAAATTAGACTTTTTGTTCACTTTTTTCCATATAGTTGTTATAGGAGTTGAACTATGTATTGTGGTGACATATTCTCTCCAAGAGTCACGTTTGGCTTTTTTAATAGTATACCTAGCGGCTGCTCTTAATTTTTTGAATTCTATTGAATTTTCTTGAGTTTTGTGTCGTTTGAATTTATTAGAAGCTTCTTTCGAATGCTTTAATGCTTCTTTGCAGTCATGATTCCACCAAGGTACCGACTGATGTTTGTGATCGTAGTTAATTATTCCAACGTACTTTTTTGCTGATTCTGTGATTACGTTTGTCAGAGAGTATATTGTTTTGTATATATCTACATTCTCATTTAGGTTTTGCAGATTATTTTCAATGTAAGTTTGAAATTCTGTCCAATTTGCGCCTTTTAAATTCCATTTTAGTTTTTGCGGGGTAGTTGATTGTCGTTCATTGCTTATTATGATAGGGTAGTGATCACTATCATATAGATCTAGTAACACATCCCACGTAAGAGTATGTGTAATTAATGGTTCACAAATACATAAATCTATACTAGAGCCTTCACCTGTTCTTATGTCAAAGCGTGTATGTTGTCCGTCGTTAAGGATATTTAGGTTGACTTCTTCTATTATTTTTTCTATTTTTCGACCTAGCGATGTTAGTTTTGCTGAACCCCATAACGGATTATGTGCATTGAAATCTCCAATTATTATCCATGGAGCAGGTAGTTGATTTAGTAGGTTTGAAATTTTTTTTGAATCGGGTTCTTTATTGGGGGGAATGTAAATATTGCAAATTGAAAAAGAAATTGTGTCTGTGATTCTAATTCCAATTGCTTCGATAGTTGTTGTGAGTTTTATTGGTTTAGCGTCAAAGCTATCTTTTATGATTGCTACACCTCCACTTGCAATTTTCGAATTTTCGCGATTTCTAAAGAAACAATTGAAATTCTTTAAGTCATGAGCTTTGTTGTTTTTGAAGTTGGTTTATTGTAAACATATCATACTAGGTTTATGTTTTGAAATGAATAATTTTAACATTTCTAAATGGGTATAATACCCATTTATATTCCATTGTATTAGAGAGTTGAAAATGATGTGTTATTAATTTTCTGTTGATGCGTCGCTTTCTAAGTCTGTTTGAAGGTCTAAGTTGATTTGCTGTAATATTTTATTTTTTATTCGAGTGCATTTGACTTTAATTTTTCGGTCCTTTAGGTAAGGGTATATATTAGTTAATAGATCTGTGACCTCTGCTGTTTCTTCTGTATACATTTTGGAGATACTTAACGGGTCTGATGAGTTCTCACAGTTTTCAAAAAAGTCTAATAACTGTTCGTAAGTTATAGGGTAGTTGGAATTTGGGTTCTTAAATAAAGTTTTACAGTATTTTAGCATTTCTTCTAGTGTTTTTTGTGGTTTGAGATTTTGATCTGATTTTACCTTCTTTTCTTTGTTTTTTGGTGTAATAAAAGTAGGGTCCTCTGTAGATGTAGTAGCTGGTGGAGAGAGTTGGGAGATTTTGCGTGTGTTTTGTGCTTTGCCTGTATTTATATGCGTTGCCTTATTTTCTAGATCTAGTTTTGTGTAGTTTGTTGTTTCTGAATCGTCTTTGGTTAGCTGTATGTGTGGTTTTCCTTGTCGGGTAGTTTGTGGTTGGGTTTCTTGTTGTATGCTTTCTTTTTATTGTTGTTGTTTAGTGTGTGCCTGGGTTTTTTGAGTTGATAGATTAGTTGTATTTTCAATTGGGTCTACATTTGGAACTGGATTATTTGATGCTGAATTATCTGTTGTAATTGCAGTAGACATTAAGCAATTTTTTGTAAAATGGTTGGTTTGTTAACATATTTGGCAAGCTTGGTTATCTAATGATAGGAAAATCCTGTATGTCGTTTCCTCATATGTGATAAGATAAGAATCAGGTAAGGGCTGGTTATTTATTGGAGATATGTATGTTTGGCGTCCGAAACTCAAAATATGCTGAAATTGTTGTATTGATGTGCCTATTCTTAAGAATGTTATAGGTGACACAAGATTTAATCCATGTGATTTTAATGCTGATATTAGAACTGAGTGTGGGATTGAGGTACAGACATTGGACAACACTAATCGCTGACTGTGGCTAATTAGTCTACGAGCTTGTAAGAGTTGTTGGTTTATTTGAATTTTTTCATTTCTGTTTATAAAATCCTCAGCTAGTTTTTCGTTAGCTAAATAAATACATACTCTATTATTTGATAATTTTAAACAGAAGATGATTTGGGTTGGTTGTATCAGACGACTCAGAGCGGACAAGTAATCATCTAGTTTGGTATTTTCAATTGCATCAAAAATAATTGCTTGTTCTCTTGATGGAAATGTGTTGGATTGTGGTGTTTGATTTGTTACGGAAGAATATGTAGGTGATCCATTAAATTGATATGATGAGGAGCTGTTTGATGTATTATTATTTGTAGGAATTTCAGATTGAATAGAACTATCTATTTTTAATTAACATTTTTAACTGGAATACGGTCCTGGCAAACAACCTTCTTAGTCTGTAGTGGAACAGGTTTGGTATATCTGTCCTAGATTTTGTACGTTATCCGAAATAATATTTGTTAATCGTAATAATAGTAAAAACTGTTATAATTAAAGTAACTTACTATCTCTGTTGTATTTATTTTTGTTATTTCACTGCTGGATCACTAATTAACGAAAATGTTTTTAGTTTTTCACTAGTTTTTAAATTAGTTTTAAGAGCTCGATTTTAAAACACGTAATTAGCTACTATGTTCAGAGTCGAATTCCTATTATTCACTAATAATACGTTCAAAATTGATGAAATAATCGTTCAAATATTTAAATTTTTAGAAGAAACTTTGAAATGCGTCTAAACACTTTGACAGTTTTATGACAGTTTGATACTAGCTTTAAAGGGTGCTTTAATTACATTTAATATATTAAAAAAATTTATTAAAAATCCTTTATAAAAGGTATAAATTTTAAAACCCAATCGAGCTGTGTTATACAAAACGGTTTCGGAATGCATATTCCATCATCAGTGTCCTAAAAAGTATATAACCACTTAATTAAAAAGAACATGAGATTTAAATATCGACCAAGGTTAATGCTAAATGAGGTTAATACTTTCTAGGTATACATGAATGTAGCCACTAAATATGTGGGTAAAAACCCGTTAAAAATTATTTGATTATAATTAGTTTATATTATTTGTTATTTAATAATAGGATGTTAAAGTTACCGTTAGATTTGGTAACATGGCGACATATGACTCTACGTGAAGTTGCTAGTCCTGAGACGGTGTGTCTACGAGGACTTTATGAAAGCAACTGATTGAAATGACATCCTTGAAAAGTTCGGACGGAAGTAGTAACAGAGCAGTCAGTGTATCTTTGTTTGTATACTTAAGACAGAAGCCAACGATATTTAAAATTGTAAAAGTTAAACCTTAATAATCTTCAATTATTATAAACGTCTTTACTGAAATAAAAAGGTTTAACTTCACACATTAACTAAAATACCTCATAGTTCGATTCACAGATATTTACTTCTCCTGTAGTAAGCAAACCAAAGAAAAAGTCAAAAAAGTCAACCAGAAACTTCCGCGAACAACTTTTACTATCTCTAAAGCCAATTAAAGACAAAATAGAAAACAGATTACCACCATTTAACGTAAACGTTAATGAAATATGTGACTTTCTGGAAAACAATGCCAAACATCTTGAAATAATTTCTAAAACGAATACTCGAATAAAACTGCCGAGCTAATTAAGATCATTGATTAATTCACGCTTATACCCACAGTTCAAAGTTTAAAAATAATATTACTGATTATAAAATAATCTAGGGACCCCAATAATATCTCTTTTACAAAAAAGACATACGACCAACCCTCTCAGGTAGAATTTTAATATCTTTAATTCCTGTAGTTTAGAGTGGAATCTAAATAGGATGTATACCCATTTAAAACAGTTAAATCTTTTATACTAAATGAATTATGCCCAAAGATTTTATGTCTTTAAGAAACTAATTATAAACAAGCTATTAAAAACCTTAGAAATTATCAATGTTTTCCAAAAAACAGAATAGTGTTAGTCGCGGAGCAACTATCTTCGAGAGTAAAGACCGAGAAGCTAAACCAATTGCACTAAGTACTATTTTCTAAGCCGTACCAGTGAGTATATATTATTATTATTTACAATAAATAATACATACCTGAAATATATTAATATATTGCAACATTTATTAAGAACAACCTAGCGAGCTAGACCTATAAGAACTAAATAACCCCCTTATTCAAATTCCACGTCCAAAAATATTTTAAGCAGATATGAACTGTCACAATGCTGCATGGGAAGCCCTAAAATAGACAAACGGCAATTTAATGGAAGATCTCATTGACCCTTCTGATTTACTATTACTTAATACACGAGAACCTACCAGATTTAACTCCTAAAACAGCACTTTTTCCGCTAGATTTATCACTATGTAGTCAATCGTTTTCAACGTTTCTCACGTGAAATACTTTAAAAATCGTTATATGACAGTGATAGTGATAACATTTCTATCTACATATCATCAAATGAAATTCAATCTCCTAACTTTATGATCTATCAGTGATTAAAATTAAGGATTGTAAACTGGTCGTCTGATCAAGTCAACATTCAATAAATCTTTACCTTCAAGAACTCAAGGCATGGCTGTATTCACCTTTATGCATACCTACTCTTAGAAAAGTCTTTTTTGAGACGAAGTTTATACTTATTTTCTGTAGTTCTTGTTCCATTAATGTGGTCGGAAAAGTAGGGGAAGCATTTGATATTAGATTTCTGAGCTGAAAAGATAAGTCTTCTTATTTTCACTTGAGTTTTTTTATATTAACATATTTGTAGGAATGAAGCAGTAAATCATCCTTATTTTCAAAAGAAAGTTGTAGACATATTCTATTGTTGACAATTCCGGAGCAGAGTGATATACGGTTGAATGCTCGAATAAATAAACTTCTATCAAATGAAAGACAGATATCGACCACAGTTTATTAATGAAATCTTGTCCAATTACTTTCACTCCTAAAGCATCTTCAAGGACAGTTCGTCAAATTTGGCCTATCCAACAATATATTGAGAATGTTGTTAACATAAAATTATACATTAACACTATACGACACCAGGACAAATAGTTTAGAATTAAAAAAAACAGCGAAGCTACATATTGGTTGGAATCAGGAGAGAGAATGATAAGAGAAAATAACAAAGCTAAATAAATAGAGATAAACACTTCTTCTTCTTCTTCTTCTCAGCCTTCTGTCGTCAATGTTTGGACATAGGCCTCTCCCAACTCCTTCCATCGGTCTCTATCCTGAGCAACATATTTCCAATTTGTTTCGGCTATTCTTCTAATGTTATCAACCCATCTCCTCTGTGGTCTTCCTCTTGGTCGTTTACTTTCGTAAGGTCTCCAATGTATTGTAGTATTCCAGCGTTGGTCTTTTTGTCTAGCAGTGTGGCCTGCGAAGCTCCATTTAAGTTTTGCAATTTTTATTGTTATGTCCTTGACTTTTGTTTTTAATCTTAGCCAGTTGTTTCTCATTTTATCTGACAGTCGTATACCAAACATTGCTCTTTTCATTGTTCTTTCTGTTGTGGCTAGTTTATTCATGTTTGCCTTAGTTAGGGTCCAGGTTTGACATCCATATGTCATGATAGAAAGGATGCATTGGTTAAACACTTTGCTCCTCAAGTATTGGGGTAATTTGCGGTTCTTAAGTATCTAACTTAAAAAAAACCTCCAAAGTTTTGCAAATCCTGCCCATGCTAGTCTTGCTCTTCTAGTAATTTCCGCACTTTGCTTCTCTTTGTCAAGTCTCAGGATTTGGCCTAGGTAGATATATTCCTGGATTTGTTCTATCTCACTGCCGTTTATAGTTATATGTCTGGGGTCTTCTGTGTTATTTTTATTTTTTTTCATATTTATTTTTAGGCCGACGTATTGGGAGCTGGCTGTTAGTTCCCCCAACATAATTTGCAGTTCCTCGAATGTGCTCGCTATAATCATTATGTCGTCAACGAATCCGAGGTGGTTTAACTTGTTACCATTAACGTTAATGCCATAGGTTGACTAATTTGTAGTTTTGAAAACCTCTTCTAGGGCTAGGTTGAAAAGCTTTGGCGATATTACGTCTCCTTGTCTCACATCTCTCTTAATGAAGATGGGATTTGTATTTTCGTCTAGTTGTAGTATCATAGTTGAATTTTCATATATATTATGTATTAGTTGCCTATATCTCGAGTCTATTCTACAATTATTAATTGCTTGTTCTATGGCCCACATCTCGATACTATCAAACGCCTTTTCGTAGTCGACAAAGGCAAGAAATACGGGTAGTTGGTATTCATTTGCCTTCTCTATCAATGTTCTCATTGTCAGCAGATGGTCTGATGTACTATATCCTTTGCGTAAGCCAGCCTGTTCAACCGGTTGGTAATTATCCATTTTGTAGGTTAACCGGTTATTAATAATTCTCATAAATAGTTTGTATACTTGACTGAGCAACGATATAGGTCTATAATTCTGTAGATCACATTTGTCCCCTTTTTTGTGTAAGAGTATTACTAGACTCTCGTTCCAGTCTTTAGGAATCTGTATATTATGGAGACATCTACTAAATAGCTTTGTTAGTACAGGGATTGTTAATGTCTTGCTTGTTTTCAAGAGCTCGGCAGTTATACCGTCGTGTCCTGGAGCTTTATTATTTTTTAGTTCTTTTAAAGCTTTTTCTATTTCGTATCCCTTTATATTTGGTAGTACTTCTGATCCCACGTTTTTTATTTTTCTTTTGACGTTCTCCTTTGTTGTTTCATTAGGCTGGCCTTGCGAGCTGTACAAGAATGTGTAGAAGTCTTCGACAATATTTGTTATTTTATATTTGTCCTTCTCTACCTTGTTGTTAGCGTCTTTAATTTTGATGATTTTTTGAACTCCCAGTGCGGGTCTTAGACATTTTAAGCCTCTGTTGTTTTCAATGACTCGCTCTATTAAGTTCTCGTTCCATTTTTGTATGTCGCGTTTTAGTTCTTTTCTAATTGTTTTATTAAGTTCTCTATATTCTTGAGTATGGCGTTTGTTTTGCGCTAGTAGATGTCTTCTTTCCGTCATTAGCTGTTTAGTTTCATTGCTTATTTTGTCTTCTTTAGTCCTTGTTTTCTTTGCGGCCTGTAGTCCTGCTGCGATCAGGTTTTTATTAATCTCGTCAATTTGATCTTGATTATGTGAAGGATCAGATTCGAACTTAGGTTCGAAGGTTGGTCGAAAGGCATCTATCCTCGTTGTTTTTTTTTTAAATCATTTTACTCTCTTCTTTCATGTTAATATTTATTAAAGTATAAACACAAGTAAGTTTAAAGTAGTTGTAATAGAAATACTTATACCACAAAAAGTTTACTTGTCTTGTGTTTATATACCGTATAACAAAAGTATAGATGACCACGATTTCACTCTTATTTTAAACGAAATTCCTACTCCTTGTTTAATATTATTGGACTTTAACAGTCATAATCTAATATGGGCTCGACAACTACTAACACTAGAGGTAGGGTGAAGAAAAGTTAGTGGCACTCAAAAACTTATACTTATTGAATGATGGTAGAGCGAGTAGAATCGGTATCCATACAGGAAAAACTACAGACATTAATCTTACTCTGTGCGAACTAATCTTATCTTCAAAATTTATATGGAATGTAATTGCTCACTTATTTGGTACTGATCATTTCCCTTAAAAAATATCTTTTCCATCACCCTATAAAAAAATTGATAGTTTAAATATTTATAAATGGAACATCAAAAATCCCAACTGGAACAGTTTTCAAATTTCAATAGAACCCAAAACACAATCTATAAGAAAAGAAGGAAATTACAGACATAAATGAAACAGTACATGTTTTCTGTTCCACATTAGTAGACCTAGCAAATAAACACATCGGAGTAATAAAAACAAACAATAAACATATCCTACTTCCATGGTTGAAAAATGTCAACAAGCTATAACAGCGTACAAATCTGCCTTCAATGGGTTTAAAAGCAATAAGTCAAACGTCAATGTGATAAATTACAAAAACTTGGAGCAAAAGCTAGATATATTATGGGAAATAGCAGAAAAGAATCGTGGAAAAAGTTTGTTAGTTTAATGAATAGTTCAACACCAACATATTTTGTCTGGAAATGTGTCAGACAAGTTACAGGAAGGAAATATACTAGTAAAATTCCATTATTAACAAAAAATGTAAAAATAGTAACAAGTAACAAATATAGTAGAAATTACGGAAATATTAGCCAACTTATATAAAAATAATTCAGGCGACAATAACCACAGTGATGCCTTCCTGGAAACAAAATACCCCAAAGAAAAAGAATTAATGGATTACGATGATTATACACCCAACTTAATAAATAACCTCTTTACAAAAACATAGTTAGGCGACGCACTTAAAGAATTTAAGAAATCTGCACCAGGCCCTGATAATATACCAATTATTTTTTTTAGAATTCTCCCGAGAGTGCCAAAGACTTTTTACTACAAACATATATTCAAATATTGTCTAAAAATGAAGTTCCTTCAAGTTAACGTAAAGCCATAATTTTCCATTACTAAAAACTGACAACGAACTATCCCAGAATCATGGGAACCAATATCGTTAATACATGTTTTAAGCGAAGTGTTGAAAAAATGGCAAACAAGAGATTACTTTGGTACCTAGAACATCAAAATAAACTTATTAGTGAACAGGTGTACAGCTGACTACTTTTTGACCTATAGTCATAAATTCATTAAGGTTTTGCAAACAAACAGAAATGTATCGCAGTATTTATAGATATTACAAAAGCTTATGACACTATATGGCGACGCATCATCATAGGAAAACTAATATACACATGCACGAGTACCTAAAAGGAAATATTTTAAACTTTATTAGTAGCTTCTTTAAAATTAGAAACTTTCAAGTCAGAGTTATTAATATCTTCAAAGAAAATACAAACAAATAGCATCCCGCAATGCTCTACATTAAGTACGGCCCTTTTTTTAAATTGTTATAAATGATATTCTAGATCACTGCTCCCCACTAGTGGAAGGAAGACTGTATGCTGATGATCTGGTTATATTTGCCAAAGTGAAAAATATCACATCTTCCCAAAAACATATTAAAACTTCACTAGATAGCTTTGGTCGCTGGTCCGAATACATAGGATTGAAGTTCTCTACATATAAAACAAAATCTGTGTTTTTTTTTTCGAAAAAACATTTGTGAGTAAATCCGTCATTATTCCTCCAGTAGCAATAGTATTCGCTACCTAAATATGACTTTTACTAAAAAACTAACCTGAGGAGACCATAGTGTTAACTTGCAGAAAACATGTCAAAACCGAATAAATTTATTAAGAACCATTGCCGCTCATAATTGGGGAGCTGACTTCTCTAGCCTCATATTATATTTATACAAATATCTAATTAGGTCTAAAATTGATTATGATTTTATTGTTTATTCTTCTGCTAAAAAATCTATATTACAGCAACTAGATACAATCAGTGCATTACGAATTGCCACACGAGATTTCCGAACATCGCCTGTGACAAGATTTCAATGCCTATCGGGAGAACCACTTAGAGAATGTAGGAGAATGTACTTAAGTTTATCATATGCGTCAGCTGCTCTTACAAATGATAATAATCCAGTCAACTATAATATCAAAACTAGCCGTTTCCCTAACACATGCTCTAATAAGAGACAGGATCAACCTTTTTACGAAAGAATTAGACAATATACAAATAGCCTTAAGGTACAAATACCAGATTTCTTTGAAATAAATATTAAAACATCTCGTCCCTGGACAACTTCCTCATTTCAAATCAATACTGACCTAACTAAATACAACAAAACTAAAATAAACCATAATTATATTAAACAAGCTTTTCTTAAGATAATGAACCAGCGTAACCATTATCTACGTCTCAAAAACAGACCAACATCTTGGAGCTTCAGTAATATCTCCTAACGCTGCTCAAACGTTTCAATTATCTTTATTTAATCGCATCCTTACAGCCGAACTGTACGCCATTTTGGAAGCAGTAAGATTTGCAAAATAGACCTATCACTCCAAAGTAATAATAATTTCAGACTCATAAGTTCCATCCACACCATCCAACAGTTATACTCTAAACATCAAATTCCCAGCTTAATAAAATTAATTATTAGAATTATTTTTTCTTCACCAAATAAAAATTAAATTATTATGATTTCCATCACACGTAGGCATATACGAAAATGAAAAAGCAGATTTGTATGCTAAAGAAGTAACAACCAGCACCGAAGCAACAATAGTGAGCGAAGTAGTAGCGAGCGATATGAAAGCAGTTATGAAAATGAAAAAAAATTGTATGTGGCAAAACAAGTGAAATGCAACTGCATTTTACTATGCAAAATATAAGTCGTGTGAGCTAAGTAAAAATTGACAGGTTACGCCGGCCATACAAGACTAACTCATTCTTCTTCTTCTTCTTTAGCCTCAAGTAATCCAATTTTGGACATAGGCCTCTCCCAAATAAATCCAGTGTCTTTTATTTTGCGTTACTTGCTTCCAGTTGTGTCCTCCGATCTTCTTTCGGCCATCTCATTTGTGGTCTTCCTCTGCTTCTCTTTCCTAACCATGGTTCCCATTCTAGTATTTCGTGGTTTCATCTCTTATCCTTCAGTCGGGCATTGTGTCCTGCGAAGCTCCATTTTAATTTGGCAGCACGTTCTCCTACGTATTTTACTTTGGTTTTGCTTATAATCCATTTGTTTGTTTTTTTGTCTATAAGTCTCACCCCGAGCATTAATCTTTCCATCGCTCTTTGTGCTTTTATTATTTTATCCATATAAAACTCTTAAAATAT
Organism: Diabrotica balteata; assembly: GCA_918026665.1. Lineage (NCBI taxonomy): Eukaryota > Metazoa > Arthropoda > Insecta > Coleoptera > Chrysomelidae > Diabrotica > Diabrotica balteata. The sequence goes on from OU898276.1 coordinate 85,774,001, forward strand.
TCTGACCTATTTAATAAAGTCATTCCTCCTATGTGTGAGTTTTGTCATAAAGACCTATGTGTGTATCATATACTAATGGAGTGTAACAAATACAACAATATAAGAACTAACTATAACCTTGCAACTAACCTCACATCCGTTTTAAAAGAAGACTGTAATTCGGTAAATATAACTGTTTAAAGAATGTAGGTTGATTTTATCAGTTGTAATTGCAATGTAAATATATTTATAGAGCCAAGTAATGCTCATCTCGCTAATAACTCTTAGTAGTTAATGCAAATAAATAAAACAAAAAAAAAACTATTAATAGGGAGATTTTTTGCCATTAAATTGTTCTACTTCCTAAATATTTGTATAGAATAATATCTCCAATAAAAACCTTAAAAGAAGAATCTTTTAGAAAAGTATTATTGGTAGGTCATGAGAAAAAAAAAACAAGAACAATTAAAAAAAAACAGTTTTTTACATATGTAAGTGCTTTTTTAGTCTACACGAGATTTGTACCCATTTTTAAATTATATTAATACATTAAATCATCTCTGCACAAAAACATGTCAAAACAATGATAAATATTTAATATAAGCAATAATTATTAAAATTTGAACTCTGTTATTCAGTTATCTACATATTTCTATGTAAACAAAATATCACGTTATATCTACTTAATAATAATATTATATCCAACAGATTCACAATATTCTTAGTTTTTCACGATCTGTTTAACTTACTTATTAGCAATGCTCGCGAAGTTGTTTTTAGCTATAACATTAATTGTTGTGATCCTCTTAACTGGTACTTTGGGCAATGGTGAGAGATATGTAAGAGCTGATAAAAATGGCGCTCTATTAGGAAATCTTCCCACTCGTGCTCCCAGTCCGCCTCCCAGTTGCGGAGAATGCGAAAAATTTAGCTTTAACAAATGTGTAAAAATCTTTGGTCCAGGATGTCCTGTAAGTTTTTTATAAATTATTTTAATAAAACATAATATTTATTAGTTAGAAAATATACTATGGAAGTAAATAAAATACTTTTGCCAGGATCGTATTATAGCATGCTTATTTTTCACTATTTTTAAATAGATAATTACGGGTTTAATGGATCAAGTGATGCAGATCTAGTGACATATGTGACAGATGTTAAAGTCACAACAGACAGATAGTTGGCTACACTTCTTATAGATAGTGAGGGTGATATTTTGTAGATAGCGAGAGGGGCGATTGGCCTCAGTAGCAGAGTAGCCCAGTCTGGTTAAAATAAAGGTCGAAAAATATTTTGCAGATATCTGAAGCTTTTAGGACATAGGTGGGGGTTACTAGATGGCGAACAGATGAAAAAGTACTGGTATTTTTACTGCGTTTTTTAAAACAATAAATTATGGTCACAATTTGATTTTTTGTCTATAAGTTTTTCCCTTATATTTTACATAAACAATATTGGTATCATTTTTTTTATATCAAGAAAATCTTTATTTTACCGTTTTCAAAATTAAAATAGATAAATAGTTTACGAAGATATTTACAAAAAAGCAGTTTTTTTACACTAATTTATAAATTTTTTTATTAAGAAAATAAAATGTTCGTAATATATTCGAACATCGAGAAATTACCGTCTTTTAAATTTGTTCATTCCTATTCGAAAAGCCAACGAGTCAACACATCGGCTTAAATAGTATTTATAAAAAAACTTGTCAGTTAATGTGATTTGTTATCAAGTAATTAATGAAAGTGAATAGTTTTTTGTGAACTAACTTGGTATGTACTTTTGTAGAAAATATTATAATTTATACAAACACAATAATAGGCCAGGCATTGCGCCTAATTTTCATTAAATATTTTGGCATCCAGAATATTTAAAAATGCTTCTTCAACCCACTGCTCCAAGCTACGCAGCTGTTACCACATCAAATTCAACAAAACCTACACTGGCTACCATATCATATCCTAGCAGAAAGTAAGCGATATTATTAAATGCTCTTCCGGATACAGCTCTCTTCGATTATATTAAGGCGATCGGTGAAATCGTAACACCAAAGCGTATTACCCACGCTTCCCGCATATTAAACCAACGCATTTGCATCTTTCTTGCTTCTATTTCTGACGTCGATATTCTTCTCAAAAACAATCCCGTTTCCGTTAAAAATGAAATCGTCCACATCCGCAGACTCATATCCCCAACTAAAAGATTGTTAATATCCAATGTATGTCCATCGATTCCAAATCATCTCATCGAGCAGGCATTAAAAAACGAACTTGGTCTGCCACTAGTCTCACCTGTATCTCAGATTCGTACTGGCTCACCCGAAAATGATTATTCACATATATTAAGTTTTCGATGGTCTATTTACGTAACACCAGATAAAGAAAATTTCGAAATACAAACCTCCGTATTAATACATTTTGAAAACAGTGCTTTCCGAATCTTCGTTACATCAGACAAACTAGAATGTTTTCTTTGTTAAAAAGCCGGACATACGGCTGAAACCTGCCAAAACCCACCGGATACCACTACCCACCCCCGTTTAGCCCACGTACCTAATGAATCCACCAACAATATCCCCACCATACTTTCCGGCTCTCACACTTCTGCCACAAATTCTCCCTCCGACAATTTATCTAACATCACACCCCTAACTTTAGATCAACCTCAACCTACACCTCCTACTATCGCCCTCCTCAAAAGAGCCCATTCAACTGATTCAAGCCTCGATTACCCCCTGTAATTGCCATTTCAGATCCCAGTACTCACAGTCCAATCGATCTACATTCAATCCATGACAACTTCTTTCGTACCCCCAAATCACCCACTAAAAAAAATCGAAAACCAAAGATACAAAACCATCAGCCACTATCAGCCCGTCTACCCGCTCAATCATAAAAAATCTTATAGCAGCAAACCCATCATCATTTTCTATTAGCTCGCTACAACTATTTGCTTTCTTGGAAAATTCTTTCGACTACCATGACCCCTTAGCTGAAGTATACCAATTTACTACGAACATTAACGCCCTTTTGATGACCTCAAACAAATCTACCATAATCTATCTGATAGATCACTTAATAATCGTATAACTCGCATGTAAAAAAAAATTAAGGCTACGATTATTCTAAATGATGTTATTGACACTGTGAGTCTTGCATCTGTTAGCTCTAACGACAGCGACCCCTCCTTAGACAAAACCGACCTGCCTTAATTTATCTTTCATATTCACTATAATTCAATGGAATTGCGACGGATATTATCCGCGCTTAGAACGTCTGCAGCTACTGATATCTCTCCACGACCTTACCTTAATTTGCTTACAGGAAACTAACTTCACGTCAATTAATCTTCATACACTTAAAGATTTTGAAGGGTATTATTACATCAGATCTGTCTGCTCCAGAGCTAGTGGAGGTGCATCTATATTTGCTTCTAAAGACCATTACTCCACTCTTCTTCCTCTGACTACCAATCTCGAAGCTGTTGCCATCACTACTTACTGCCCAACAAACTAACTATATGCTCTATATACATCCCTCCTGACTAGAAGTAGAAGATTTCAACTCCCACAACACTTTGTGGGGCTCCTCGCGTACATTTGGACCTGGTAAAGTTGTTGAAAATATTCTTGATTGCACTAGCTCATGTGTCCTTAATACGGGATCATACACCCACTGTAACATTGCTTCAGGTGCTTTTTCTGCCATCGATCTAAGCATATGTGATCCCAAATCGGTGCCCAACTTATCCTGGCAAACAGCAGACGACCTTCATGACAGCAACCATTTGCCTATAATTATATGTGAAAACACCTGTGACCAAGTTTCAGTGAGAGGTTTTAGTGGCGCTTCAACAAGGCTAATTGGCCAGAGTTCCAAAAAATCTGAATTCCTTATATGCGACCTAACTCTAATAATATTGATGATTCCATAAAACTATTCTCAGATGCCATAATTATAGCAGCATTAACTCATATTGGCAAAACCACAATTAACTCCCGAAATAAAGTTGTACCTTGGTGGAAGTCTCAAAGTGAACTCGCAATTCAACAATCAAAGACTGCGCTTAATCAATACCGCAAACATAAAAGTCCTGAAAATCTAATTAAGTATAAAAAGCTGAAAGTCAAAGCCAAATACGTTGTCAAGCAGAGCAAGAAAACATCCTGGCATAACTATGTATCGTCTGTTAACGATAACACAAATCCCTCCCAAATATGGAAAAAAATTTGACAAGTTCAGGGACAAAAAACTAACACAAAAATTACTCATTTAATCTCTAACAGCACTTCTTCTAGCAACAGCCAAATTATTTGCAATACCCTGGCTAATACATTTGCGGAACAATTTCACAACAAACTCAAACCTCCTATTTCATCCCCTACACAAGAACCGCTCTCCTACAACCTCACTTCACAGCACTCACAAGATATCGATAATAATAATTCTCCTTTCTCACTTTCTGAACTTACATCCACTTTTTCTTCATGCAAAAATACTTCCGCCGGCCCTGATGATATCCCTTATATTTTTCTTAAAAACCTACCCAATCGCTGCCTCACTTTTATGTTAGGAATATATTATATATGCCTAATAATATAAATAAATATATATAACTATACCTTGCCTAAAACAAGGCCAAACACCAATCTTTCCTCAGTCTTATAGACCGATTTCCCTCACTTGCACCATGTGCAAATTAATGGAGAAGATGATAAACAGGCATCTTTTATGGTTTATTGAAAAACACCAAATTTTACCTAAAGAACAATCTGGTTTTTGGCGACACCGTTCCACAAGCGATAACCTCGTCCTCCTTCATACCCACATCGCCGAAGCTATTAATAACAGTCAAGAAGTGATTGCCTGCATTTTTGATATTGAAGTTTTTTTTTTTTTTTGGGAGGTGGAATCTTCAAAAGACCGCCTGGGATCGGGTGTCAGCCCTTTATCCAGGTGTGTCGGATTCAACCTCTCACGCTTCACTGCGTGACGGGACCGCCTACCGACTAAACCACCCCCTCTTCCTCCGACCAACGGGCCCGGAACCGCTCTTAGCAAGCATATCTGGCCCGTCAGCCTTACTCTTAACTTCCCTCTGGCGCTTTTCCCGTGCATTACATGGATTTGACGGCCTCCCGGCCTCCCTCACCCGCATAAGGCTCGGGCGAGACTGGCTGGTGAAGCTAGCGTCCTGCTCAATCATTATGCCGGCGGGACAGCCTGGTTGCCCCCCTTTCCACATTGGAACTAACGAGTAGAACCAGTTGGCAATTAACAGTAACACCATTCATTCGTACTTCCATCAATTCAGTTCCGCATTCATACCTTCATTGACTAATTTTTGGGGTATCTGGACATCCGACGGGATTAGATGTAAAGAGTCTTTTCCCGTCCCATGTCCCACGGCCCTTACCATTAAATAAATTAGTAAATAAAATAGATAAAAGGAAATAAGGTAAAAGTAGTGTAGGTAAAATAAAAATAAAAAATAGCTAAAATTGGTATTGATGAAATTATAGTAAAAAAACGAAAGTAACTTGAATAAATAAAATACAATAAAATAAATACAACGATAAATAAATATAGCGGTCAGTCCACCTGCAGCCGCCTCTCTTTCTCTTCCTTGTGCTTTATGGTTTTTGTGACAAAAGCAATGATCAGTTCGAAATCGTGCTTGCTGTCGATGGCTTTATCGATCAGCTCGTGAGGCTCGCCTAGTGGAAATCCCAGGCTCCGTTGCAGTTCGTTTCGCCCTATGTGGTATGCAGGGCAGTCGAACACAACATGCCGCGCATCATCCACCACTCCACACTCAGGACACCGATCGTCTCCGGATTTTCCAATTCTATGGGTGTATTTCCGAAACGATCCGTGTCCCGTCATAAACTGCGTGAAGTAGTAGTTGACGCGCCGATGTTGACACCTATACCACCTCACTACATCCGGGACCAGGGACCTCGTCCAGGCCGCCTTTTCGACTTCGGCTGCCCATTCCCTCTGCCACATCTCCAAGCTTCTGTCTCTTTCTTGTGGCCCTGAACCAACCGCCCGGTTGCCCCTCGGATACATTCGAGCTCTCTCCCTGGCCAGGATGTGCACGGGTACAAAACCAGCCACCACCTGTAAGGCAATGGTAGATACAGTTCTGTACGCGCTGCACACCCTGATCAGAGGTTTCCTTTGAGCCCTAGAGAGCATGTCCTTATATTTCTTCATCTGGAGGACCTCATGCCACACGGGGGCCCCGTATAAAATGATCGATAATATTGATTGTAACATAACTGATCTCTTCTGAGATCCAGGCCCCCCTACGTTTGGCATTAATTTGTTTAATGCTGAGGTCCTCCCTTCCGCCCGATATTGAAGCTGCTTTCGATAAAATACCTAGACAGATTATTCTCGATAAACTATTATTATACGGCCTTATTGGAAATATTTTTAAATTCATCAAGCTCTTTTTTAGCTCTAGATCTTTCAGAGTTTCTGTAAATGGTTGCCTATCATCACCCCACATCCAACAAGACGGAGTCCCTCAGGGCTCTGTATTAAGCCCCACATTGTTTATTTTATCGATTAACCACTTAAGTGAACTTATTACATAATAGATTGACTGCCATCGGCCTGTCCCTCTCATCCACAAAATCACAACTCATTAAATTCACCAGAAAAACACTCATCTCTGCCCCTAAAATCTTAGTGAATAACCACCCTCTCTCAGTCGTCGATCACCGCAAAATTCGAGGACTAATATTTGACTCCCGACTTTCTTGAAAACAACATATTCAGGAAACTAGAGCAGAGTGCCTGAAACGTTTAAATATTATCAAAACATTTTCCCACTACCAATGGGGCGCTAGCGAATGTACACTATTACAAGTATATATATATATATATATATATATATATATATATATATATATATATATATATATATAGATATATATATATATATATATGTATATATATATATATATATATATATATATATATATATAGATATATATATATATATATATATATATATATATGTATATATATATATATATATATATATATATATATATATATATATATATATATATATATATATATGTATATATATATATATATATATATAATATATATATATATATATATATATATATATATATATATAAGTAGGCCTATACTGAAAACCTATAACAGGTTACATTTTCTAAGTGAATCAGACTCTATTGAATCAACCGATGATGTTGATAGGGATCCAGATTACAATGAAGATAACAGTCTTACTCCTTTTAAATAAGGACTCAACCTTGTAGGAAGAAGAAACAGATTAATTTCTACTACTACCCGAATCAGATAATCAGTCAGATGAAAATAATGAGTTTATCGGTCCCCAAGCTAAAGTAAAAAGTAGAAAAAGGCTCAGGAAGCCAGAATGCCATAAGAAAAGCATTGCTGAAAACAGAAGAATTCTGGTGAAAAGTATGTGAATGCAAATGGTCAAGTCCTAGCAAATCAAACATTTTCAGACACCCCATGTCATTGTAAAATGACGTGTCATGAGAAGGTAAAAACCGAAGAATGACAATCTATGTTGTCTAAGTCTATCTGGGAACTAAGGGGGATTTTAAGCGGCAAAATACTTATATTTGCGGACTGATTTAAAGAACTCAAATTAAGCAAATAAACCCCGTTAAGAGGGTGGTATTTTAAGGGAAGGGCAACAAATACTTAAAAAAATCAAGGTATATCAGTTCTAAAATTACCCACGAGCTCTAAAAAAAACTATGTTAAGGTAAATTACCTGGTGAAGACCTCAAAGGTATAAAAAGATGCCCAGCAAGGAAAATCCCTGAGGACGATATGGAATGTGTCTGCAAACATATTAAGTAATTTCCCTCTTACCAGAGTCATTATACCAGAAACAAAAATGAATACCGAAGGTACCTTAGTGATAATTTAAATATAAAAAAAATGTATTCATTGTACGAGAAAAAGTGTGTACGAGAAAAAGAAAAAGTGGAGTCAAGAAAAGCACAAATCACCGGTTAAGGAGCATTTTTATCGATGTGTGTTTCAACACTAAATTTAACCCTCAGTTCTACATTCCAAAAAAAGACACTTGAAAAAAATGTGACATATTCAAATTAAAAATAAGCAATCCTGAATTGAGTACGGATGAATTATCTTAACTTAACTCTGACCATAAACTCCATTTACGGAAAGCTGAGCTAGAAAGGGAGTGTATGAATGCTGATGTGAAAAACGCGAAAAGAAACCAGAACAATTAATTACTATTTAACTGGGAATAAGTCACAATTAAAGGTTAAAATACGTTTATTGACGTTTCAATTTCCACTTGGAAAATCGTTCTCAAAATACAAACAGTAAATTTATTTGACTCATGTATATTGACAATTCAGACATACATTATGCGTTTTAAAGTAGACGACTTTAAAATGATATTGCTAATATTGTTGAGTTGCGCTCCTGGGACGACTTTACTAATAAGATAGTTCATTCGATTACATGAAATCAAATTTAACTTGAGAATATCCGTCAGAAAAAAAATTGTGGCTTATTCCCAGTTAAATAGTAATTAATTTAAAATGCCACAAGAAAATAGCTTTAGAACAATATTAAGAAACCAGGACAGTTATGTACGTAGTGTTGACCTACAGAAAACTTTGCCGTTTCCAGTGTTATCTATTTCAGATGCCTATTATAAGCGAAATATGTACTGCCATAACTTTAGAGTGCATGACTTCGATACAGAAACTGGCGTATTTTATTTCTGGGATAAAACTATCGCTTCCAGAGGCTCTCAACAAGTTTCATCATGTATTATACAGCATTTTTTAAAGTAAATGCTTCAAACAAGAAACATGTTATAATTTACAGCAATACTTGTATTGGTCAAAACCGAAATATTAAAATGGTTTTAGTACTAACAAGATTTCGACAAAGCGATGCAACACACATCGAAGTAATTGATCAGAAGGTTTTAGTTTTTAGACATTGATTCCCACCCAATGATTCGGATGTTGGTTGTATAGAACTAACTACAAAGGAAAAGGCAATCTACCTACTAAGTGACTGGAAAGAATTCATGACTACCTGCTGGAGAAAAAAGAAATTTATTGTTTGTGAGGTGAGCAGTGATGAATTCTTTTCAACAAGCACACTGGAAGGAAACATTGCAAATAGGAAAAAAATGTCAGTAAACTGGCTAAAAATGCAATGGATAAGGTATGAAAGAGACAATTCAAGACATGGTACAGTTCGACACCATAGATATCACTCCAACAGAACGAAATGGAAGGCCAGTAGAGTTGAAAAATTGTTCTCATGCAAAAACTTTACTCAAGAATGAGACCTGTAAGCAAGCAGAAGAACAGGATATGATTGACTTCCTACAGTTCATTCCTCCAGTCCGTCATGAGTTTTTTCAAAACATAGCAAATAATGAAGAAGAGGAGGAGATTGGCCCACTTCCGTATGTTGAACCTTAAAGCGATGAGGAAGAATATATAAGAAGATATTTTCGGAATACTTAATCTGTTGACCAAGTGAAAGAGTAAATTTTTTAAACTGTGTCTGTAAGATCTATTAACTTATAAAAGTGAATAAACAAGGCGCCAGAAGTCACACCAAAAAGCAGCAAACGTATAGCCATATGCACCGACTCTCTGTCATCGATACCTTCACTAAAAACCCTAAGATCACAACACCCAAGAGTCAATAAGGTACACGCTCACTGTCATCAGCTGTTAACTTCGGGCACCTCAGTCTCCATAATCTGGGTTCCTTCGCACGTAGGTGTTATTGGTAACGAGAAAGCGGACCAAGCGGCGAAAGAAGCTAATTGCCCTGATCATTCAGTCGAAAGGATACAGCTTCATCAGGACCTAAAATATCTCTTCAGGCAATCAGTTTTGGAAAATTGGCAAGATCAATGGAGTAGAAGCACATCCAAATTACATCAAATACAACCAATAATTCGACCACTGCAAATTCCCATACAAAAAAGAAGAGACAAAGCCATAATCAGACGAATAAGAATAGGACACACTCGTCTCACGCATGGTTACCTCATGAGTTCTGGAAATCCACCAGTCTGCGAACGCTGCAACAACACGCGGCTTTCCATACAGCATATCCTACTTGAATGCAGTACTTTCAGCTCCACCCGACGACGGCATAACATTAGTGGTACCCTTAGTGATATACTTAGTTCACCTGGTTCAATGAACTCTTTGATTATTTTTTTAAGAGACTCTAAATTATATAATTTAATATAAAATATTTACGAATTTTGTAAAAGTACCAAAACTGTAGCTTAATTATATATTGTAAATACCGATTTTGTTTGTTCCCGTGTCAATGACCATAGTTTTCGAGACACGTAAATTTAAATAAAAAAAAAAAAAGAAAAAAAAACCTATAAAAGTCAATATTTAAGCAAAAAAGTTTAATCTTCAACAAGGTAAGTCAGTTATTTTATTCAATCCTTATTTGTCCTTTTTATTTTTTTATGGTAAACAATAGGTATATAAAACCTATATTAATAAAAAAAGTGATAACAAAAAGGCAATTCTTTTTGTTTTGAACTATAAGGGGATTTTTTTGTACAGCGTCGTATAAATACTTAAAAATCTCAAATTGAAAAACTGACTTACACCAATCTGATTCTCACCAGCTCATATAGATTTTTGTTACAAAGGTCTACTATTCGAAACAGTTGTTGGCCTGGTCGGTTCAGTGGCACAAAGAGGGTACTGTTTTCCTTATTTTCCTGGTGTATTTCGATTTAAATTATACCCAAAAGTTTAGTTTTCGGGACGGCTGCAGACAAAATAAAAAAATATAGTCCAGAAAATTTATTACTAAATTGAAGTATAAAACATTTTTTTTGTTTTAAATGAGTTTAGTTATATTTACAAAATATATCACATTAACCGTGGCTTATTTTAAAAACAGTTTATTCTAGAATACTTATATTGGAATCTTTTACTACACAAAAATTAAACTAAATATGAGTAATACCATATTTATATTACCATACGAATATTGCTGTATATAAAATCTATTTTAATCTTATATCTGTTAGATGACAAATTAACTACCTAAGAGTGTAGGATCGTGAGTTGGTATGAGTCAATATTAGCATTAATGCGTAGTAACACATACTATATCCATGTTTGGTATTTTGTTTCCAGTATATTAAAATTTCCGATGTCGTCTACTTCCAGGAAATATCCCTCGGAATTTCCTACCTTCCTGTTTCAATTGTATGTATATATACATGTAAAATGTTATCTCCGGAATATTAGCAGCTGCAAATTATTTTGGTAGCTATGAATATCTTACGAATGATTTTTGTACTTTTCTGTGTTGTGACTATGAGTGCAGCAGCTGTCATTTACATTAGATTACCGAAAAATAACCATAACTGTGGCCCTTGTAAAAGATTGGTGTTCGGGAAGTGTCAGAGAATATTCACTCCAACATGTCCGGTAAGAATTTTACTTCTTTTTTAGGTAATATTTTACGTAATATGAGCATAGGTGCAAATATTACGAACAATAAATTGTGTACGTATTAAATGCTGACGTGTAGCATTTTAAGTATTTTGTTTTAGAGTATTTTTTTTATTTGCAATGTTTTTTTTTATTCTTTTAAATATTTACATTACAATTTATTCAACAGGCCTTTGATTTAAATACATTCGCATAGACCGCGGCATTAACGTCTTTCTCCTGGTTATTGTTCCCCTTTGATTTTATTTGAACAGTTATTTGCTAGTATATAATTTCAAAAATACACAATAGTATTTTTCTAGAATGATAATTTAGTTCCAAATATTCTTTAATAATCCAAGGCCTTTTATTAAAAGATTTGTTGTTGAGCTTTCAAATACTTTTCTCTTTCTGAAACATTCTTGTGAGATCTACAAAAAATTCTGTATCTATCTTATCAGCCCTTGCTGTCCAATTTTGAACATCGGCCTCCTCATCCTTCTTCCACGTCTCTCCATTTTAGGCAGTTTGTATCCACTTCAGACCTACGTGTTTCTTCAAGTCATCTGACCATCTCATTTGTGGCCTTCCTCTTTTTCGTTTGTAACTATATGGTCTCCAGTGTACAATCATCTTATTCCATCTGTCGTCTTTCTGTCTTATGGTATGTATAGTGAACTTCCACTTAACTTTTGCTATCTGCATTGATACATCGGTCACTTTTGTTTTTTTACGGATCCAAGGATATATTCAGCATTTGCCTTTCCATGGCTCTTTGGGTCTTTGCTATTTTTTTCATGTTCTCCTTTGTAAACGTCCAAGTTTGAGAACCGTAGGTGGGAACAGGAAGTGTACATTGGTTGAAGACTCTTTTTTTTAAATATTGGGGGTATTTTCTATTTTTTAATATATAGGAAAGTTTTCCGAAGGATACCCAAGCCAACTGTATTCTCCGGTCTGATTTTCTTTATTTAATTTAACTAGTTGTCCCAAACATACAGATTCTTTTACTTGTTCTATGGATGTTTGTGCAATTGTAATTATTAATTCTTCTGGTTGGTTAGTCATAATTTTCGTTTTATTATAATTCATTTGTAGACCTATTTTGGTAGATTCGCTATTTAATTTATCCACCATATTTTGTAATTCTTCTCTATTATCTGTTATTAATACAATATCATCTGCATATTTCAAGTGATTCACGTATTGGCCATTTATGTTAATTCCCCGTTTTCCTTATTGTAATTTCCTCATAACGTCTTCCAAAGCTTGATTGAATAGTTTGGGTGATATAATGTCACCCTGTCTGACTCCTCACCATATCTTAATAGGCTCCGTTTGTTCAACTATTTTAATGAATGTTGTTGCTTGATCATATATATGGGAAATTAAGTCCGTATATCTATAATCTATTCTTCCATTTTGTAAACAGTTCTTTACTGACCAATGTTCCACCTTGCAACGAATGCTTTTTCAAAGTCTACAAATGCCATATACGTTGGAATTTGATATACGTTCGCCTTTTTAATTAATATTTTCCGCGTAAGCAGATGATCGCTTGTACTGAATCCTTTTAATCCAGTAAAGAGAGCAAGCCACCAGCTTGCTCTCTTTACTGGTAATTATCTAACTTAGTTATTAATCTATTTGTTTGTGGTTTAGTTAACAGTTTGTACATTACATTAAGTAGCGTTATGGGCCTATAGTTTTTCAGATCTTTTCTATCGCCTTTCTTAAATAGTAATAGTGTTATTGCTTCGTTCCATGTTGTGGGTATTTGTTTTTTGTTCAATATTTTATTCATTAGTACATAATGGGCTTCCACTGTAGTTTTCCCCAATTTTTTAGCATTTCCACAGGTATTCCACCCTTTCCAGGAGATTTGTTTCTTTGTTTTTTTTTAATTTCATTTTTACTGATTTCTGGTTGTAGGTCAGAGTTAACGTTCTTTATTTTCAGTTGTAACAGATTACGAATTACTTGGGTTGGTTTTTGTTCTGTTTTATAGAGATTTGTACAATATTCGTGCGTTATCTGTAAAATTTCTTTTATATTGTTGTTTTCCCCTCCTTCTTTGTTCTTTATGCCATTAATTTGTATGTTTTCCAGGTTCTGCTTTAAGCACTTCATGTTTCTATTTTCTTCAATTGTTTTCTCTATCTTCTCGTCCTGTACTCTCCGTTTACACTCCTTGATATTTTTTCTAATAGTTTTGTTTATTTCTTTGTATTCAATTTTATTTCTGTCCCCTTATTCTAGTTATGTTCTTCTTGTGATTATAAGAATCTTTGTTTCCTGGGATATGAAATTTTTTTTTGCTGTTGTCTGAGATATTTCTTTACCTACTTTCATTAGAGTTTCAGTAAATATTATGTTTATTTCATCGATATGTTTGTGTTCTATATCTTCTTTGGTCGGCAATATCTTCTTTATTCTCTATTTATACGTCTCTTTTTCTTGTTTTAGTTTTTCCATGTCTAATTTCTGATTATTTAACATTGTTTTTCTTGTTTCAAATCTACTAACAAAAATCAGATTGGCTCGGACTAGTCTATGGTCGCTACCAGCTGAGAAGCAATTTAGGGCTGTTACATCTTTAACCATGGATTTTTGCGTTGAAAAAATATAATCAATTTCGTTTTTAGTTTTACTATTGGGGCTAACCCATGTCTATGTTCTTTGGGGTTTTTTCTTAAATAATGTATTCATTGCATATAGTTGCTTCTTCTCCAAGTAATTCATTAATTTGTGTCCTCTATCATTTTTTTTGCCGTATTCATGGTGTCCTACTTTAGCTTCTTCTTTATATAGTTGTTCTCCTATTTTGGCATTAAAATCTCCGATTATTGGCATTAATTTTGATTTCTTTTCTTCCATAGCTGTTGTTATGTCTTTGTAGAAATGTTCAGTATCTTTATAGCTGTAGGTACTTGTTGGAGCATACACCTTTATCATTTTTAAGGACGTTTTTTTTTAATTTAAGCGTTGTGTATACTACTCCATCTGATATGCCCTTGGTAGATTGTATGTATTTAGCTATTTTTTTTTAATTAAAAAAATTAGTAGATTTAAATACCATAATAACAGTGGTCCTAAATAATTTTTTATCATACTGAGACAGTACTAGCAACATGGCTTGAATCTATTTTTATTAAAAAAATACATATTAACTTGATGACTTGTGCTGATTTTTGATTAATACGTCTTATGAATCAATCTCTTAAAGTTTTAATATATACTTTTATTTATACGTGTTATACTTTATCATCATTAGGCATTTTGCGTCCACTGCTGAACATAGGCCTCCCGTAAATAATTCCATTGCATCCGATCTTGAGCAACTTGAATCCAGTTAGACTGGATGCGCTTTAAATCGTCCGACCACCTTGTTGAAGGACGTCCTCGACTACGATAAGCATCGTGTCTAGGCCTCCACTCTAACATTTTCTTTGTCCATCTTCCATCTCTGACCCTAGCAACATGTCCTGCCCAGTTCCATTTCAGGGTTGTAATTCTTTCAACTGCGTCCGTCACACCAGTTTTTCTCCTTACTATCTGACTCGAAACTCTGTCCCTGAGTGATACGCCCAACATTGACCTCTCCATCGCTCTCTGTGCCACTTGTATCTTATTAATTACTTTTCTGGTAAGTGTCAATGTTTCTGCTCCATATGTCAGAACTGGAAGTACACACTGATCAAAAACTTTTCTCTTCAAGCACATGGAAAAACTGATTTAAAGACTTCCCTCAGTTTTCCGTAAGCTGCCCATGCCAGTCCTATTCTCCTTTTTAACTCTGTTGTTTGATTGTCTCTTCCCAATTTAATCTCGTGGCCCAGATACTTATAGGAATACACTTGTTCAATTTGCGTGCCATTAGTGGAAATGTTTTTTGCCAGTACCAGGTTGGTCATGTATTGTGTTTTGGAAAAATTAATTTTAAGACCAACTCGTGCACAAGAGCTCTGAAGGTCTTGAAGAAGGTGGCATGCATGATCTACCTGATCTGCAATAAGGACTATGTCGTCTGCAAACCTCAAGTTGTTCAAGAATTCCCCATTTATATTTAATCCAATATTTTCCCAATTATTTTTTCTCATAGCACTCTGTAATAGGGCGGTGAATAGTTTAGGAGAGATAGTGTCTCCTTGCCTAATACCTTTCTCCAAGGGAAATGTGTCTGTGTCACCATAGTACATTTTTACAGCAGCTGTTGCGCTATCATATATATTTCGAAGAAGAGTTGTGTACCTATGGTCAATACTGCACTCTGTAAGAGCTCTTAACAGGGAGCTATGCTGGACTGAGTCAAATGCTTTCTCAAAGTCTACAAATATTAATATCAATGGCTTGTTGTATTCTATAACTTTCTCTATCAAGGATTTTATTACTTGTAGGTGGTCATTTGTTCCAAAGCCACTCCTAAATCCGGCCTGCTCTAGAGGTTGATGAAAATCTAGCTTAGGTCCCAGTCTGTTAGTAATTATTCTCATAAAGAGTTTATATAAATGAGATAATAAGTTGATAGGTCTGTAGTTGCCAATTTCTGTTACATCTCCTTTTTTATGCAATATTATCATAATGGCATTATTCCATTTTTCCGGCGTATTTCCTTCAAAGAGGCAGGCATTATAAAGGGTTTTTAAAGCCTTTATGACGCTTTCGCCTCCTAGTTTTATCATTTCACTTACAATGCCATCTTCTCCAGGTGTTTTGTTGTTCTTCATACCTTTTAATGCTGACTTAATTTCCTCTTCGGTTATATCTGGAAGTTCCTCTGACCCTTGATTTAGTATTGATGAAATTTCTACTTCGGGAATGTGATCATCTCGACTATATAATGTTCTATAGTACTCTTCGATGATTTTTAGTATCTCTTGTTGTTCATGTATGACATGTCCTTGATTATTTTTTAACTTATAAATATTCCTCGTTCCTATTTTCAACTTTCGTTTTAGAACTTTTAGGCTTTTGTTTTGTTCTACGGTATCAGTTATTTCCTTAGTGTTAAAATTCCTTATGTCTTTCCTAATGGCTTTTGAAATGGTTTTGTTTAAATTCCTTAGCTCTGCAATGTTCGTTGTATGCTTTTCTTTCATTTCCCTTCTTTTTTGCATTAGGTTTCTTGTGTCTTCTGTGAGTTTTTCATTTTTTGTTGAGTGCTTGTCTTGGCACTTCTTCTGTGACTTCTTCAGGGCTTCTACCAATTTTTCGTTAAGCTGTTCAATACTGGTTTCATCTTGCAGGTCTTTCTGTAGATTACTCTCTATTTTTTCCTGGTATGCCCTGGTGTTAGTAATCGCAGTGAATGTAACATTATTAGTCCTTGTTACCATATGTCTTCTTTCCTTCTGTATGTTTAAGACTATCTTCGCCCTAACCATTCTATGGTCACTTTCAGTTGAAAATTGATTTAATACAGTTACGTCTTGAACAGCGTCTTTTTTGTTAGTAAATATAAAATCAATTTCGTTCTTGTTTAAACCATTAGGTGATTGCCAAGTCCACTTTCTTTGGTCGCTTTTTTTAAAGTGCGTATTCATGACATATAGCCTGTGTTGCAGAAGAAATTCTATGAGAGTTTGACCCCTTTCGTTTCTATCGCCATATCCGTGAGGTCCAATTACAAACTCCGAATCATCTTGCTTGTGGCCTATTTTGGCGTTTAGGTCTCCCATCAGTATAGTAAAGTTAGTGTTTGTCTCTTGTATGGCAGTGTTAACTTCATCGTAGAACCATTCTACTTTTTCATCTGTATGGGTACTAGTAGGTGCATATACCTGGATGATCTTTAGCCGAATTTTTCGTTTACTTTGTAGATAAGATATATAACTCTATCACTTATGCTTTTAATTGTGAGTATATTCTTTGTGTGTTTTTTATTTACCATAAATCCTACGCCACCATTGGAAGACTCTCCTCGATAATGCAATAGGTTTCCCGACGGAAGTACCATTTGTTCTTCACCCTTTCGCCGTACTTCGGACAATCCAAGTATATCCCATTTTATATGATTCAGCTCGTTTTCCAGATCAACTAGTTTTTCGTCCTCCATCAATGTTCTTGTGTTGTATGTTGCCATAAACCATATTCTTTGCCGTTGTCGTTTATGAAGGTAGCCTGGTTGACTCCGGTGATTCTTAGCACCCTCTGTCCCTCTAACTACAGGACTGCTACCATAGCCTGTTTTCAAGGGACTGCCGGAGACTGAGGGCCTTACATTTTCTTCCTTTCTCATTTTACGGGGTTCCTGGCCGTTTCTCTACCACGCTGGCCTGTGCGGGTTAGTAGAAGGATTGTAGGATGGGCTAGGGAATTTGGCGTCATCGACAAGGATGATAGGTTGGGACGTGGTACCCTCTCGGTTAAAGGGATTGAGAGTGAGCCACGGCTCGCATAGGCAGGGTCGCGATCCTGAAGTAGACCTAACTTTACCGGGATCGTAAAATGTATCTACCTGCTACCGTGTTATACTTAAAGTGCAGTAAATAAGTGGGAGATGACCACTTTAATTTTGAAAAGTAATCGGATACGTATAAATCCACCTATAACAATACAAAATACGGTTATATCGTTCGTTGCAAGATATTTCGGATTTAATCTTCTAGGTATAGTTGTATACAGGGTCGGATTTACATACTGATACATTTTATCAAAATTACGCCAATCCAACAAAGTAAAAGAAAAATACATATAAGTATTATATTAAAATATATATTTAACATAGTGAAAAATACAAAAAAAAATAATTTTAAATTTAACTATCATCTACATTTAAATCTGTATCACTATAATCGCTATCGTTTAAATCTAAACCTATTCTATTTATAATGTTTTGGAACTGTAAGTATTTTTCTTCTAGTTTTTTGATATGCTCTATACATTTTTTTTAATTATCTGCTTTAAATTTAGTACATTCGGTCTAAATTAAATCTACAACAGTCGAAAATGATTTAATAGAATTATTATTTTTCCTCACATTACTTTTTAATTAAGACTACAACAATTCTATATGATTCAGTATACAATAGTAATGAGGTAATTAGGAGGTAAAGTATTAAGTACTTTATGGCCATAATTCCCAGCTAGCCTGTTGATAACATAATTTTTTTCATATTTAACCAATTTTAATAGTTTTATAAGTTGTTTTTTTTTTGTGTAAAAATACATAAAATACATTTTAGGTTTTAACGAAATTTCTTGAATTTCAGCTTGGTTTGAATTAGAGTTTGGAATTTTACTCTTTAGTCTCTATTTACTCTGTACTCTCTAATATAATATAATAGAATAAATAATATTATAACGCTATTTCTTTTTAATTAAGGTAGTAATTGCTGTTTAAACCACTTTTTATACAAAGTTCTGTCCATATCTTGATGATAATCTAAGCGACAATCACTTACACTCTTAGCAGAGAGTAATAAAGCATCTTTTATCCATCCTGATTTTCCCCCACAATGTAAAATACGAATTCTCTTCCTTCTAGAGGAAGTAACATTGGTGACGAAATGTTTACTACTATCGGTCCATAAAACCAAGTTTCATCCAAATAATACAAGTTTTTCCCTTCACTCCTAAAAGACCTTAGACTCTCCAAATAATCTAACCTTCACTTTGTTAACGGCTGGATTCCATAATTGCCTGCCGTTTATTCACTGTATTAAACATGAAACCATTAGATTCTAAAATCCTCCAAAAAGTAGTTTAATGACACTCAGAGATTATGTCTTTGTTTCTTAATTCACTCAAAAGTTTATTTAAAGTTGGTAAGTTATTCACTGAATATACATAATATGATATATTGTTTCCCGTATAGCTGATAAATAAAAATTCGGTAATACTCGATGGGCAACAGAATCCTTTTAATTTTTATCGCCACACTCTTTTATAGTTCGTACACAGTGGATCGTGGCACTTGTGTCAATAAACCGTCTTTTTCATCACTTCTGATTTAACTATCGTAGAAAGAAGACCTAGAAACATATTTAATTTTTGTTTCATATCAAAAAAGTTTGAATTAAAATTTTATAAAAACAAAATAAAGTTTTTATCAAAAGACAGCTGAACAAAAACTGAGCATTTGGCATGTTTATTTAAAGATGAGGTTGCAAATAAAATGTATTGGATGTTGAGGGATTTTAAAAGTAATAGTTTAAAGTATCTTGGCTAGGTTAGGTTTAATACGAGTAAGCGCTTAACCCTCCTTCCACTCGACCTAGGTCATTGTAACCCTCAAGTTAAAGTTTTTCCTTTCGTCCAGCCTTTTTAACAAAGTCTATTATGGCCTTAGATGATACTTCTATGAAATTGTAGTGCTCAATTTTATAATACTCAAATATATTGAGATTGAGACCTAATGCAGATCGTCTGTCAGTAAAGAGAATTGAATTTCAAAGTTCAAAATAGGTATATGTAAGCAAAATGTATTTTTTAAAATGAAGCAATTTTCGTTATTCTCTTATTAATCCGATGTAACTCGAGCAGAGACGCCAATCCCAAACAGAAAAGCTGCACTCTTCACCTTTAAAGTGCTTTTTGATTTTCATGAAGTTTAATAATTCTGTATTAAAATATGTATCTTTTATCATTTAATTGTTATAAACAAATAAGCTATAAATTTATTAAAAAAATTGGATTACTTCGGTTCTAATATATATGAATCAATTTTTTTTCTTGATGTAGTCAACAATTATTTTAGGAACAATAATAAAAGAGATATTCTATTTATTTATAACCAAAAAATTATTTTAAATGAATTTGTTTCTGACTTATTGCAAAAAACAACTTTTTGGGATAACATTAGATACAAATTATCTGAGCTACATTTTTAACTTAAAACATATTTTTCTACAATATACAAATTCTTGGTAAATCGATTTTCTTCCCTGTGAAGGGGGGTATTACAGAGAAGTCGGAGGTATGAGTAGTAATCTTTTTTTTTTCAGCTAAATTTAGCTGGTTTTTATGATTTTTAAAGGTTAAATCTCTGACTACTGGACTAATAGTTCTATAATAATTATAGAAAATATAGAACAGGATATAAATTCTATTATTTGCTCTTGCTCTTATGATAAAGTTTGTGTGTGTTTGTGTGATTCATAAAGTTTTATGCTATGCTTATTGCTAAATTCTAATGATTATTTTTTTATTGTTATCACATAACTAATACTCTATTTTGTTTTAGCGTAAGAGCTTTTGGGGCAATTAACCTAAGAGGATATATACCTATTAAGTTTACGGACATCCAGGAAGTACTGGCTAATTATTAGAAATTTAGTCATTGAGTTACACTAGTTAAATATAAATAATTCTCAATATATATAAATCAGAAAGATCTGTAATGTATCTCTAGTTTTTGTTATAAGTTTATTGTATTTGTATTTATTTTAAATTATTTTTGCCTAATTGTATACCTTAAAATTAAAAACAAAATGTAAATGGCATCCAGTGTAAAAATATATTTTGTATTTGTTGTGTAATCGTAACTATGCAATAAATTTATTTTTTATTTATTATTGAGTTAATGCCTCGACAACTAAGATCATTGGCATGGTACAGTCAGGTACCTAGTGTAGTGTGTGTGTGTGTGTGTGTGTGTGTGTGTGTGTGTGTGTGTGTGTGTGTGTGTGTGTGTGTGTGTGTGTGTGTGTGTGTGTGTGTGTGTGTGTGTGTATGTGTGTGTGTGTGTGTGTGTGTGTGTGTGTGTGTGTGTGTGTGTGTGTGTGTGTGTGTGTAGAGTAATTGTCTTGATACTTAGCAAAGTCGACGTCATTGTCTTTTGCTAAGAGACGCTAATTGTATCCGAACGTCTGCGGTCCCTCTGGTGAGTACCGATCGCACAAGGATAGAAATTATTTTCATTCATTGATTTTTAATAACGAAAATTTCTCCACCTAGATGAGATTCGAACTCATCTGGGTTCGAACAACTCGAAGTGTAAATACGAACTTAATAGTTCTCCGCAGTTTAAAGTTTAATTTCAAAAACCAGTAAGTGAACACATCATATTAGTTTTCATTAATATAACGTGATCAACCAGTTTTTGGTTGATTTGTAATTGAACAATTATCAATAAGATACGACTCAAGCAACATTAATAAAATATTAAAAATATATATAATAAAATCTGTTTGATATCTAGTCAGGTCCATATTATTTTTAAACATATGTCCCGTGTTAAAATCAAAAATGGAACCTAATATTCAGAGTCTCTCTAACAAACCACAAGTATCGCAATCACAGACGAATACCAATAAAACCTATTTATCAGCAGCTTCTACACAATTTCCCTCAAAACAACAAGCAATTGTCTTCAGCGCTTTAGAAAATACGCGACTGCAAGATTACTTAATTCCTTTGGGTAACCTAATTCATCCCAATAATATTATCTTTTCCTCCCGAGTATCCAATAATCGGATTTGCATGTTCCTTGCAAACAAACAAATCGTGGACAAATAGAAATCCAGAAGAATATTTATTTATTACAATAAAATACAACAAATAGTAAAAAGTAAAGATCATGTACAATAAATATTAAAAAAATAACAAAGGAAAATGTAAACAGTTAAAATTTGTACATTAAAACAATATTATATCATATCACAAAAATTTTAAAAAAGTATCAGTATCACATAGTAAGTATCACATATCTAGATTAGTGGTCAGATTCTTAAGTTGTCTTCTAAAAGCATTAATGTTTGGGCAGAAAAGATCCAATAGAAGGTCATTTCAAGAGCTGAGCATTCTTGACAAGGGAAAATGACGAGCATAATCAGTCCTATGCAAAGGAATATAAAAGAATGCAGTGTGTCGAGTTCTATGCATTGTGTTTAAGTGTACATTGGCTAATAACGAAGGACAATTAATAACATTGTTTAGAATTTAAAAAAAAAATAACATATCAGCTCTCAACCTGCGGTTCTTCAATGTAGCAATGTTAAAATAAGACATTATTATAGAATAATCTATAAAAATATTTTCAGTATTTTTATCTTAATATGTACTTTAAAAGCTAAAGATCTTAGAAACTTCCTCTGAACGCTCTCCAATCCATCAATGTATACTTGATGAAACGGAGACCAGACAACAGAGCAGTATTCAAGACCTGAGCGTACCAGAGAGCAATACAATAATTTAAATACAATTGGTGAGAGATCATGACTGTTGCGATAAATAAAACCAAGATTACGAAATCCTCTTTCCTTAATTTTAAGAAAATGGCTTCTAAATGTCAATGCACAATCCAATAATACACCCAAATCTCTAATCTCAGTAACTGAATCCAAGAGTACAGCAATAAGAATATATCTATTAGCTATTAGATTATTTATACGACCAAATGAAATACAAGAACATTTAGTTGGATTTAAGCTTACACCATTTTGTTTTGACCATAAACATATGTTGCTTACATCATCTTGCAGGAGATCTCTATCCGATTTATTATGTATACAACGAAATATCTTAAGATCATCAGAAAATAGCATTAAGTGTGAGTTTGTGCTAGCCTCACCAATATCGTTAATAAACAAGTTAAAAAGCAACAGACCACAATGAGACCCTTGTGGTACACCAGAATAACAATGAAATTCATTTGAAATATAATTGTTAATACGAACTTACTGTGTACGTTCCATCAGAAAACTTTTAATTTAATTAACAATGGGGTCACCAAAGCCAGAAATGGCTTGACAAACCAATGCATGAAGTTTGTGGATCAAAAGATTATAATTAACCTGGTCAAAGGCCTTTGAGAAATCAGTGTAAACGCTGTCAACCTGAATTTTATTCTCAAATGCACCCAACAAGTATTGTAGGTAATTAAGTAGGTTTGTTACAGTTGATTTCCCTTTAGAAAAACCATATTGTTCATCAATATTTATGTTTCTGCAAGCCCAGGTGAGATTTATGGATACCAATTTATCAAGAAATTTCGGGATCGCCAATTGAATAGTTATACCTCTATAATTGTTAACACACTCGCGATTGCCAGATTTATAGATAGGCGTAAGAAAACTATTTTTCCAATATTGTGGAAATAGAGGTGATGACAATGATGAATTGAAAATTTGTTGTAAAGGTTAACAAAGGAAAAAAATACAGTTCTTAATAAGTGGTGCAGGTATAACACAAGGTCCGAAGAATATGTAGTTTTTAAACTGCTAATCTCCTCGAAAACATCAGTCAGATTAAACTTCTAAACTGGAAATCCAGATTATGGTCCAATTTAAAATTAGGTACATTACACTCACTATCATTACATGTACCTAAAAAGTAGCTGGCAAATAGATTGACTATTTCATCACCAGTGTGAGCTATTACATCCCCACCTTTATTAGACATTACATTAGGATAAGCAGTAGACCCACGTGTAGTACTAACATATCTTCAAAAAGAGTGGGGATTACTTGAAAGATTTGCTTAGATATTCTCTAAATAGTTCTTATAACATACTGCTTGGAATACTTTACATATTTCCCTTAACACCGAAAATTCCTCATATGAGTTGCCTGATGCTTTAAAATTCTTGTGAGCTATTTGTTCTGTATGACAAGCTCAATTAATTCTCGCGAAAACCAAACTGAAAAGTTTAATGATTTAAACCGTTTGATAGGAACAAACTGATGGCATCATATAAAATATGGTAAAAATTTTTAAGCAGCAAGTTATATCTGATTCATATAATATATTGTTCCAAGGAATTGAGACTAAATATTCATTTAAAACTTGATAATTGCATTTTTTAAAATCATGATAAAAGACATCATATTTAAGAAACAAATTTAAATTGGCTTTATGTAACACTATAGTATATGCTGAATGATGTTGCGAAGTATTCAATAGAATATCA
The DNA here is from genome assembly GCA_918026665.1 of Diabrotica balteata. NCBI lineage: Eukaryota > Metazoa > Arthropoda > Insecta > Coleoptera > Chrysomelidae > Diabrotica > Diabrotica balteata. Next base: position 85,798,336 of record OU898276.1, read on the forward strand.
GTTGAAATCGACATAACTGCTTCTCTTGTATGCAACTGCGTACTATATTGTACAAGCTAGAAGACTAATCTCACCAGCGGAACGTATTGTTTTTTCAAACGTATGTCCAATAATACTACACAGTCTGTTAGTTGATTATCTACTAAGTATTGGACTTAATATGGTCTCTCCTATCACTTTTCTAAAAATCAGTTTCATTCTTCTCGAATAATATTTTAAGTTTCAGAAGACAAATATACGTCAGTCCCCATAATATCTCCTTACCCGACTCGTTTACCTCAGACTTCGCAAAAATATTCTTATCTCAAGAAAATATGGCCTGTTTTAACTGCAAAAAGTCTAGACATATCATCACCAGCTGTCCCGATAAACTAGAATCAACAACAAATTTAATTGACTCTAATAACAGTCAACCTACTACTTTTTTCTCCCCTGATATCATGCCTTAACCTGCAGCAACATCCATATTAAACGTACAAATTTCCGTCTAATAAAAATTAGAAAATAATCTGAGCAATCCTTACATTGTTAATGTTCAAGAAGAAGTAAACACCATGGAAAGCTGCAAAGTAATTAATATAGTAGATAGGAAGCCATTTCACCCCACTTTGACCTTTGACCCCTCGCGCTCCAGGCACACCCCGCGATGACGTCATGAACGCTAGCCCGCGCCCTGTCATGACGCCCAGCCTACTAGGCCAATCGGTCATTTGGTAGGCGTCAACAGGTATAAAAAAAGTATTTATCAAAGGTGTAACGGTCATTTGTCATGGTTACACAATACAACAAGTATGTTTTATCAAGGTATTATGTCAAACGGTTAAGATAGGTGATGTCATCGATATTTTTAGGTAAAGATAATGACGCGGGCGCGGCGTTTTGGTTATGTAGAAAATAAAAAGGTATGCTAAATTCCATATTATTTTATTTGTTAAATTAATACATATTACATGATATTCTTGAAGGAAGGCATCGGTTAGTGGGATGATGACTTCTGAAGTATTCCGTTTTCTTAGTAGCCGCTAGATGGAGACAATTAATGAATAAGCTCTAGATAACGCAATTCACTTATTATTTCTTCTGCTTCTTTTCCTTGTAGTGCATTGTTTTTCGAAAGAATTTTGAGGCCTTCTACAAGTATATTTGGATCGTTATTTTCGTTATAGAGGGTCCATATTTTTTCCACTTCGTCAAGTAACTGTTTGTCGACAGCACTCAGATCCTCAATACGAATTTTATTTTCCTGCTGTATGTCTGGTGTATCTTGAACATTGTTGTGTCTTTTAGACTTTTGATGTACTGACATTGACGCATTGTGGTCATGTATTTCGACCTTTCTTGTAATACCATTTACGGTCTGTGGTCTTCTTTTACACAGGTGTTCCGATGCATCGTGGTCACGTGATTCGTCATTTCTTACGTTAGAATGTAAAGTCTGTGGTTTTTTTCTTTTAGCTGGATACATGGGCTTAATAATTTTTTCGTATTTCACGGTGTGAGATTGGTGACGTAGCCTGCCTCGTCCGTCCTTATGGGTACCTGATATATCTAGCAGAGATTTGTAGATTTTTTGATCGGCTAGTGTGTATTGTAGAGGGTTTTTGGAAAAAAGCAATTCGTATAAACCAGGTGTAGCTTTAAAAATGTGTGAATCCATTTGAATGTTATCTTTATCAAAATCAATGGGTTGAGTTCCAAACTTCCAGTCACCGGTAGACCAATTAAATCTCGGACCGTATACTTGGTCGATGTTCCCCACATCTTGGATATATTTTTTAAGATAAGGGTAGGCATCATTACCCTTCACGGCTTGAGTACGTCGAACTTCCTCGGAAGTGAGGTGTTTTGTTTGAATATTTTGTGCTTCGTCTTCTTCGAGTTCTGGTGTTTTATTAGTGTTGGTTTCATTTGTGTAGTTGAGTATTTCATTAAGAGGTGTAGTTACTGGTTTTAACGTCGATTTTAGTAGCTCTTTTTAATCAGTTTGCATCCTTTTGAGATCATTATACTTTGCTCTCACAATTGCGGCGAGTCTTTTTACTTTAATTGCTCTGTTTGACGACATCTTAACAAATGATATCATACTTTTCATCTCCTGTATTTATACCCTCTGCTACTCTCTCCTACCCTCTGTTACCCTCTGCTACCCTCTGTTACCCTCTGTTACCCTCTGCTACCCTCTGCTACCCTCTGCTACCCTCTGTTACCCTCTGCTACCCTCTGTTACCCTCTGTTACCCTCTGCTACCCTCTGGTACGCTCTGTTATATGGTCTCTGCTACCCTCGGTGTGTCTCTAGTACTCTCTGCTACCCTCTGTTACCCTCTGCTACCCTCTGGTACGCTCTGGTACGCTCTGCTACCCTCTGTTACCCTCTGCTACCCTCTGTTACCCTCTGTTACCCTCTGCTACCCTCTGGTACGCTCTGTTATATGGTCTCTGCTACCCTCGGTGTGTCTCTAGTACTCTCTGCTACCCTCTGTTACCCTCTGCTACCCTCTGGTACGCTCTGTTACCCTCTGGTACGCTCTGCTACCCCTGTTAACCTCTGTTACCCTCTGGTACGCTCTGCTACCCTCTGTTACCCTCTGCTACCCTCTGGTACGCTCTGTTACCCTCTGTTACCCTCTGCTACCCTCTGATAGGATAGTCATTGTCCTATTAAACACTTTATTTGTTTCTCTTTTACGATTTTTCTTTTAAAAGAATACCATTCTTATCTGTTATCGTGTACAAAATGGCTCTGTGGTTTCTTGTTTGTTTGCTTCTACACAAATATATAAAGTTCGAATCTCACCCTGGAAATGTAACAGTCTTTGATATTCTTTTAACCTAATACCTTGTTTGTTTGATAAATATGTCTGAGTGCGAGTTCCTTGTTCAAATTAACATTTTATCTGAAAACTTTCAATTCATCAACTTAAATTTGATTCAATTCACACAAGATCTTGACTTTGTGTTAATTACTTTTACAATAAATAATTTCGTCTAAAATGACGAGATATGGCTAGGTAATAATTATGGTGAGGGCTACTTGCTTCAATTGCAGTTTTCTATAGATAGACAGATATTTTACATCGAGAACTTGTATGTGAACGAGGGTGAAACGATGGAAGTTTTCGTAGAAGATGGTTATTTTACCTTTGGTACTGTGTACATTGTTTTCACACCTACTATCAACATCTCATTGTATTCTATGCTTTGCAGTTTGCGCAGTAGGCATGAAGCCACCCTCCTTCTTCTGCTCACCTTTTAGTTGGTTTCTTAATGTTTTTATCTACCTTTGAAGAGGGCTTTCTGTACCTTGGTGTTTTCAGGACCGTCTTTAGCTTAAGGGCTTGGTTGTATGATTTTTGTATTGCCATCCTGCGTTCAGTTTTGCAAACTAGCCAAAGTGCTACGCGTTCTCCCTAAGCGGGACAATGCCCTATATTTTAATATCGTTTTATGGACAAATGATCGTGGTTTTTAGGGAAAATAGATTTTGTTTTCTTTAAACAGTCCTGTAAAGCAGACAAACATATTTGGTATTTGTGAGAGGCTTTTCAACGGTTTTTTACTTTCAGCTGTACCGTTACTAAGTATAATCATCGAATTTTAAATTTGATACTTATACCGGTTTTTTGTTAATTGTTTTTGATCCTATATTTAACCTATTTTGTACGAGATGCTGTAGTGTCGGTTTAACTGGCACGGGTGGTTGGTGGGAAAACCTATTTACCCGTTCCTTAACCACTGCTTCTTTTTCCCGCCTTCCTGTCGTGTATATATTTTTCAGTAATATTTGACGGTTAGGGTCTATTATGTGTTTTCCTATATGACTAATGTGTGCAGCGTATAATAATAATAATAATAAAGAAATTATATAGTAAATCTATCGTCTCTTTCTTGGAATTCCTTTTTTGAGAAAATATTATTTTGCTTAGAATATACATACTGAGTCTTGCTCACAAGACGCTTCAGTTTAAGGCATGGAAAGGTGTGAATCGCCTGCTACTAATGGATTCCTTGCGCTGTGTTTGAAAATTTTAAAAAGAGCACGGATCATGACCTGTTACTGGACCCATTGGCGTTGTGGCTTAATTTTTTAAACATACACACGGTTGCATAGATCGTAAGTTTTTTACCATTAAGTATATTTACTTTAGTTATTACTATTTATTTTGAACTCTTTATTAAATAACATGTCACCTATAATTTTCTACTTTTCATAAATAATTATTGCATTCCGAATATGTGCATTGGTTTATTATGAACTATTTGTTATCATTACCTACGCTAGCAATACCACAGAGCTTTTGAAGATGAAGTCTTCGCTATTGTTCTACACCTAGATAACAGTTTGCGGTTTTGGCGATATCGCAGCCTGCTTACAACTTTATCAATTTCACGTGTTTTTCTGCTATTTGCATTTTAATAAAAATAATATTTTGCGGCTTTCTGCATCGGTGATATCTGTAATCTTTACTAATTTGTAAATACATTCGTAATTTTTCATATTTTAAATACTCGATTAAAAAATAGTTTCTCTTTATCGCACTTTGAGTTTGCGGATTTCTTTAACACACAAGTTTAAATAAAAATATATGTTTGCAATACCCATATCGACAACCTTGACATTACTATTCGCTTTTGCGTTATTCTCTGCGGTTTGTATTTACACTTTATATCGACACATTGCTTCGTATATCCCGTTCTAACCATGACAAATGACCGTTACACCTTTGATAAATACTTTTTTATACCTATTGACGCCTACCAAATGACCGATTGGCCTAGTAGGCTGGGCGTCATGACGGGGCGCGGGCTAGCGTTCATGTCGTCATCGCGGGGTGTGCCTGGAGCGCAAGGGGTCAAAGGTCAAAGTGGGGTGAAATGGCTTCCTTTCTACTTAATATTGATCGTCAGCCGAAACGTAGTACCAATGATATTCTTAAGTTTCCAGAAACAACTCATACAAAAAAATCATTTGCTGTATCCACATCCAATCCTAGAGTCAAGAAAGATAAAAGCAACAAGAAGCATACGTGCATAAAATCAACAAAATGATATGACCATGAGTCTGCCAAAGATATTATCCAACATCATTTATTCACATTTGTTCTCAATTTTGACCAATTAAATCTAATTCTAAGCAATGTTATCAACGTGCAAGATCCTTCTAACATAATTCAAGAGTTTACTCCTTACCTTTTGGAATATGCCTTCTTAAGTTTATCCGCAATTAAAAGATAGATCAACCAAACGCTATATCACCTTCTTAAGAAATAAAGTCCTCCGACACTTGGGTAATGACATCTTTGGATCCGAGGGTCAGTCATCTCAGGTTAACCCGTAAATTCATATGTTTCGTATATAATACAATTCACTAAACTACTGCAATGGAATATAGATGGAGTTTTTCATCGACTTTCAACCTTACAAAAATTTATTTCTTAATTCTCTACCGAAATAATATGTCTCCAAGAAACAAATTTAAACCGCCAAAAAACTATAGTTCCAAATATTTTAACATTTTTAGAGAAGGTAGGGTACATGACAATCACTTCTCTTCAGGTGGTGTTCTGACACTTGTCAAAAAATCTTTGGTTGCAAATGTTTTTCCTGTCAATAGTTACATTGAAGCCATATTTATAGAGATCACCGCTCCCTTTCCAATTTTTATCTGTAACATCTACCTTCCATCTAGTTCTTCAACTACATATGAAGATTTAAAAAGCCTTATCGAACAGATACCCTCTCCTCGAATCATCATAGGTGATTTAAATGGTCATAACTATATTTGGGGCTCTAAGCGTACTAATCACAGAGGAAAACTTTTAGAAAATATAATGCAGGATCTTTAATTAAATGTTTTAAATGATTGGTCAGCTACAATATTTAACATCTGCACTGGAGAATCCTCCGTGATAGAGTTAAGCTTCTGTGATCCAGGTCTTGCTCTGCGTCTCTCTTGGACTGTTCTCGAGTATACTTCTGGTAGCGACAGCACCCTATTACCATTGAAAATGTCTCAGGTCAGCGTTGCCCAATATCCTTCCTGCCCAAATGGAATATAAATTTGGCTAACTGGATCAATTTTGAAAATTATATAGATAAGGCTTTGGAGAGTCTTATACTGAATAATAATATAAACGATTCTATAGGTACTTTTAATAGTATCGTCTTACAAAGTGCAGAGCTCTTCATCGGCAAAACAAAGCCCATTAAAAATCATGTTCCTATGTCTTGGTAGAATTAAGAGTGTAACGAAGCCGTACGTGCCAGCAAACAGCTTTTAATAGATTTAAAAAGCATAAAACACTCGAAAATAAAATTAACTACAAAAAAGTAACTAGAGCTCAACGTTCAATAAATCAAACAAAAAAATCCTGTTGGGCCAATTATGTCTCTAGCATTAACTGCTCCACTCCTGTAAGAGAAGTATAGAAGAAAATACGTAAACTTTCTGATATAAAGGAGTCATTCTCAATATCTAGTCTCAAAATAGGTAATCAAATTGTCACCTCTCCTCTTTAAATTGTTAAAACATTAGCTAAAACCTATAGAGAAATATCTTCCAATGAAAATTTAGACCCTGTATTTCTAAATAATAAACTAGAGGCCGAAAGGTATAATCTCTATTTTTTAGTTTATTTATTTTACATGCTTTAATCTGTTAAAAATTACATGCTTCAATTATTTAACTTCATCTGGCAGCGTCACCAGTAACCATCAGTTTGGTCAAAATCTATGGAAGGGTTTCGTTCGTGGTAGCGCAGGCACGTCTGTGCTGGTCCGTCCTATCCATCTAGAGTCGATAACATCAAAGGTGCGGTACATGCTCGTGCGACGCGATCCTAGCGCGTCTGTGTTTTAACAGACGACAAGTTTAGTGCAAGTCAGAAGTTTTTCATTCGCTGACACGAGTAGTTGTCTGTAGTGTTGTCAAAGTTGTTTTGCAGTTTTTTGCTAAAAAATGGAATGGACAAACGAAGTTATTTTTGATTTTTTAAATTTGTATCAAAATGAAACAAATTTATGGAATTCTACGGCACCAGAGCATAAGAAACGGGACCGATATATACGATGTATGGAACCGAATAAAAAATCAATTGAAGAATAGTACTATTTCGATTAAAGAATTAAAAAAAGAAGAGAAATAATTTAATGCCGAATTTAATGTTTACAAGCCTGAGTAGCCTTTTTATGATATAATCAAACAATACTGTCACGGACCTACACAGACTGTCACGGACCGTAGGAAGAGCTCTGTCTGCGGTGCGTTATCGTCCGTGCTGATCGGCTGTCCGCGATGATCTGTAGAATCGCCGATCGTGGGAAGCCACTCTTAGATTTCTACTCCAGTGTGGTGTAGGAATCTATTTTTTCTATTATAATAAATGTAAGTAGGGTATCAAAAGTATTAACTGGTTATGTGGTAATTCGTAAGGATGGTCAATTACGATTTGAGCTCTGCTCTCTTTCTTTTGTATCTCTCCAAGTTAAAAACTTGGATTTGATTTTCAGTTTCAGACATTGTGACGTATATCGAAGTAATTCTAAAGAGAAATGATACGTAATTATCACATAGTCCGGACAACCAGAATCAAATGCCACTTCTAGTTAGACATCGATCGAGTAAACATCGTTCTATCGTTTGTCTAGTTAGATACTTCTGTTATTTACGAGTTTTTTCTTATACTTATTACTAGTTTCACTAATTAGTATTCCGAGGCTTTATATCGAATCCTTGAGCCTTGTTTTCATTAACAATAGGTAGGATGCTAACCTGGCTCATGAACCCTCCTCTTTTATCTGGTTTTATCCGGTTGTGAGCATGAATGCAGCTTCTGAGCTACTCAATCCACGCAGTCCCCCCGCTCATAAATCCCAGGTAGAGTTAATAACCACCTACTAATTAGTGTAGAAGATAAAGAAGACCCCAGCAGTTGAAGAGGTCTTAATCTACCGAATATTGCACTTCAGCTTACCACAAAAGTCCTAGCCAACAAAATCAATAAACTAACAACTTTATCAGATAAACAACAAGGATTAAAATCCAGAAGACCATGCGTAGAAGCCTTATTTGTACTAAGGCAAATAACAGAAAAGGACATCAAGTCCAATAAACCAGCACATCTATGTTTTATAGACCTCACAAAGGTTTCGATCGCATCCAAGTCAAAGATCTTCTACACCTACTGTATAAAAGAAACATACTAATCAATATTATACAAACCATCAAAAACATCTACTTACATAATCGAATACAGGCAAGATAAATGGAAAAATGACACAGCGTATACTAGTACAAAACGGAGTCAGATAGGGTAACTCGTTAAGGCCACTTTCGTTTTTAAGTGTCTTTAATATAATATTGGATCAAATAAGATAAGCAGTACATAAAGGTCATGGTTACAGAATGGAGAACAAATAAATCCAAATATTTTGTTATACAGACGACGCCGCATTAATCGCCGAGACAGAAGATGAGCTCCAAAGATTAACACATATCTTCAATACAACGGCTAAGAAATACAATATGAAAATATCAGCAGAAAAACCATATGTATGACATCTAAATACCCACAACGATGTAAAATCGAAATTGATGTGAAAATAATAAAGCAGGAAACATGGTTCAGATATCGGGAAATGGGTATTACTAGTTACGAAGATGTCAAAGAAGAAGTACGACAACAAAGCTTAAAAGCAAGTAAAGTGGCGAGATCTCTTAATGACAAATTCTGAAAGAACAAACACCCAAGATAAGACCCAAAAACAAGAATCTATAAAGCAGCAATTAGACCTACATTAACATACAGGGCCATATCTTGGCATATAATGAGAGGCAAGAAGTACGGATTACTTAGGTTAATTATGCAAGGGAAGATACAAAGGAAGAGAAATCCAGGACGACGCAAAATATCCTGGCTAATAAATTTGAGAGAGTGGTTCGGTTGCAGCTCATTAGAATTATTTAGAAGCGCGGCCAATACAATTATATTAGCCATGATGATTTCCAACCTCCAATAGGAGAAGGAACCTGAAGAAGAAAGAACATACACGGCGGAGACAAGACTTGACACGTCTAAAACAAGACGACTACTAAAAACAACTGACAAGAAAATACTTGAATATAATATAAATACGACGAATATTAAAAAAAACCTGTTGGATAGGAAGGGAAAAAACGTTATAATAGCATGCAATATAGAAGACAGAAATGGATGGGTGACAAAACGGAAACAGGAGTAGAACGAACACATTGATAGAATGATAGAAGATAGGATAGTTCACGAGATAATTCACAAAATGGACGAAGAAGTATTAGCAGACCGAGAAAAAGATGGTGCGATAATTTAAACAATTTAGGAGGCTAATATTGAAGAATAAACAGGCTTTAAAGTTTACAAAGAAGGAAGAAGAAGAAGAAGACTAATTAGTGTGTAAATAAAAAGCATATTGTCACATTTACGAAGAGTTTAGTGTTATAGTTTTTTTTTTTAAAACTGTGAATCGTAAACTATGTAAATTGAACAATTTGATCATCCAGTGGCGTACTATATATACCAGGTAACTGTTATTTCCCAATCACTTTATCCACTACTACTGGGTCCTACTGGGACATCTGTTGAATTAATTAAATCTATGTGTAGTGATTTTGGTATTTAGAATCGCTTACAAAATGATGTCAAATAACATTTAAATAACTTCACAAAAAAACATAACAATGAATACCAAATCTTGTGTCGGTGCAACTTTAATTAAACCTTGACCTACTTCGTTCCCTCATACAAATTAAAATGAAAATTTTTGAGTATATAAAAGTCATAATATGTAACATAATTACGTCCAAACATATTCTCTTTGCATCTTGAATTTTAAATAATCGTATTTGTACTCATTTAACTTCCGTTGCAGTAGACGACGAATCAAATTAGCAGTTGTTTATATCCGAATGTTATACCCCCGGTAAACGTATTGTTATATTAAATGTATCTTCCACAATACCGCACCTTATAATTGAAAAATCAATAAAAGATATCGGATTACAAATAGCCTCTCCTGTTTTATTCGTGAAATTTGGTTCAATTACTGATGATAATGTACACATAATGAGCTTTCGGAGAGCCTCATACTTTATTTCTGAAACGAAAACTTTTCAATTCAAAGCTTTTTCTTAATAACTTATGAGAACAATTTACATCGAATATTTGTGTCTACTGTTAAGTTAGAATGTTTTCTATGTAAAGAAGCTGGTTATACTGCTGACGCTTGTACTAAAGTTCCCCAGACCCTATACTCTTCTCTTTTTACCAATATACCCACACCAGAAAGCACTCTTAATCAAACCAAATTACAAAATTTATCCTCCTCCAAAATTCCAACTAATTAAAGAAACTGACATTACGCAGTGCAATCATTACCCCCCCCCCCCAATACAAAGGCAAAAAAGAGCCATATCTACTGATAGCAATACAAGCAATTCTTTTTAACTTTCTCCGGTCGCTACACCGGATTCTACTAATAACCAAATGCCTCCCACCTTGTTTGTAAAAACTAATATTCCCTATTAACCCCAAAAGGAAAAATCTAAAACAGTTATAACAAACGAACACAAACTGACACTTAGTTGACTAAACGCAGTTCAAGCTATTTACAAAAATAATCCATCGGAACTAACTTTTATTGAAACTCAGTTTATAGCTTTTCTAGAAATTACACATGGAATCACAGATCCACTTAAAGAAGCTGTTAACTTCACTTCTAACATTCAAGGGTTTCTAAATGACTTATCACTTCTTCATTCAGAAACAAAGGAAAGGTCTTTTAAAAACCGCATTACTAGACTACAAAAAAAATTAAACGACCACTTAACCCTGATGACTAGGACAATATGAGTGCTTTATCCGATTACTAAACTGATGCTGAAGCTAACGCTCCTATTTCTCAATGTTTTCATCAATCCTCACAGTCGCCCGTATCTCACTCTAACTAAAAATCGCTTTCACAATCATAAAATGGAGTTGCGAGGGATTTTTTCCTCGCTTAGAATAAATCCAGCAATTAGTTGCTAAAGAACAACCTGAGATCATATGTTTACAAGGAACTAATTCCCAAAGATCCAAACTTTGTAAACTAAAAAATTCAAAGATTATCACTAATTTGAACTGCAACTGCAAAAGAGCCAGTGGTGGGACTTTAATTTTTATTTCCAGTGAACTATTTTCGTCTCATCTCTCTCTCACTACCGAACTTGAGGCTATTGCCATAAACAGATGGCCCAAATAAACTTACTGTACGTAGTGTATATATTCCATCCAGCCACTCACTAAAGGAAATAGAACTTCTATGAATTAGATATCAGCTCCTCTCACCATACATTCTTGTAGGCGATTTTAATGTCCATAATTATATTTGGTGATCTAATCACATGTCAAATAAAGGCATAACTATTTAAAACGTAATTAACTGTACGGGTTCATGCATATTAAATACAGATTCTAGTAAACACTTAAATTTTTCCTCTGGGACATTCTCTGTAATAGATCTTAGCTTTAGTCATCCCAAATCAGTACCTTTCCTAACTTGGAAAGCCGCTGATGACCTTTATAACAGTAATCGTTATCCTATCATTATATCATCTTGTATTTCCAATACTGAACAAACTCTGTCCAGGAACTACTGGCGACTAAAACATGCTGATTGGGCAAGTTACACATCTCAAACAGATATCGCCCTTCCTTCTCTTTTGCTATCCGACAATATTGACAATAATATAACATTATTCACAGACACCATATTTTTAGCTGCTAGTTTACACATTGCCAAAAGTATTATGCCACACAAACAAAAAATGTTTCTTGGTGGAATACCTCATGCCAAACTTCTATAGAATAACATAAGGTGGCACTTAAAAATTATCGCAAAAATAATAACTTCTCACAATATTACTGAAAACCTCACGATAATGAAAAATCTAGAACAAAGTCGCGGTTCATTATAAAACAAAGTAAAAAATCATCTGGAAGAAACTATGTTTCTTCTATTATTGAAAATACCAATCCTACTGAACTTTTACTGAAAACTGAAAAAAATTACGGCAAATCCAAAGAATTACTACGAACGCCAAGATCTCTACTCCTATCAAACAATTTTTTTATTAGTGATAATAAAGAAATTGGCAAAACCCTGACAAAACACTTTAATACAAAATTTAGAGCAAAATAAATTCTTCTTTACTTGAACCATTGACACACACCACTCCACCGTGTGCTTCCGAAACAATCAAAGAATTTACTTATCTGAATTCGCCATTCTCTTACGCAGAACTTACTTTTGTCAATAAAACTCTTAAGAACGCTGCTTCTGGCCCTGAAGATATTCCCTATATCTTTATAAAAAAACTGTCCAGCTTAGGTCAACTTAATTTTCTTGAAATATTCAATTTAATCTGGTCATCCAACAAATTTCCGAACCAATTTCGAACCTCAATTGAAGAGTTAATTGGAAGAAGGCAAATATGTAACTTGAACCCTTCTTCGGTAAATCATTCCAATGTGTACAGTTTTTTATATAGTTGCATTGTGTCTGACTTTCACTGCTCTACGACTAAAATTAAGGAAAATAGCAAGTGCAAGAAGGATTCAAGTTGCAAGGTATACACGTTTTCAGTTGTAAAACAGGGTCTTTAATTTTTGAATCTTCTAAAAGTCAAGTTTAATGAGGTTATTTTTCAACTGTCTGGTGGAAAAATAATTCATGTCAGTTTGAAACCTTCATACACAAATAAAGAAAAAAATATTAATGAAACAATTTAAACATAAAAGAACTCAAACGTGTTAGTAGCCTTCTTCACTTTAAAAATGCCTAAAAGCTGGTCATTGTTTTTCATGGATGAAGGATTTAATATGTTTTATGCCCATTTTTCTGCATTCTTAATATAATTTTTATTTATAGAATGTCGTTTGATGAAAGATACTTACGATATTAACCCATTCCTACAACAACTCTGTTATCCTAAAAGAAATGACCTTCATTCAAAAGGAATCTTTTTGATTTTGAAACGCAGGTAGTTAGTATTTCGCTCTCACTCTGTTCGTGCATTAAGGCGTGAAACGTTGTAGATTTGTGATTATGTTTTGATGCTAATCGTGGTGTTGATAGAAAAGGTGCAGTTTTTGTATTATAAAGTGGATTTTTTTCATTCTTCAGCGAAAATGAGTAAAACTAGAGGAAAAAAAATTCTTGAATTAGTGACTAGAGCAGAATCCAACAGGAATAATGACACTGAATTATTTGAGCAAAAAATTACTAGTTCTGCAGCCAATGATGAATATGGTTAGTATTTTTTTGTTTTTTATTGTAAACGGTACGGTAATATTACAAATATATACAATGATAGTATATAAGTTTTAAATCAATATGTTTAAAGTTAATCTCTCATAATAATAATCTTTTTCATGTCATGTAAAAAGCTGCTTTTGCTTTTGCAATAATATTCTTCAAAACAAAGTTATCATTGTTATAATATTCGGAATGTACAGGGTGTTACTAAGTTTTTCGTTGGCAAAGTTTTATTTTTTAAATGTAATACATATCCATAGTAATATCCATAGTCAAATATCTTTATCTATATTTCTCCAAAAAAAAAGAAAATAGTTTTTATACTGCGACTTACATAGTTCCTCAATAAGTTCAACCAAAATTTGATCTACTGTATCAAGTACCGATTTATCTTGTTCTCAATCTCACATAAATACAGAAAAACATCAATTTGATGATACTTAACGTAGGATCAAAGTCATACTTATGTAGAACCACATTTTGTAAAGCTATGAGAACAGGAACCATGTACCAAATATTTTCTTTTCCTTTTCAGATAGTACTTCATCAAAAAGTGAACCATTTTCTGCAGGTTCATCAGATAATTACATCCCAGACAGTAGTGATAAAAGTGATGAAAGTCTGATGAATGAAGGAAATGAGCTGCAGACTTTGAACTCTGTTCAGAACAAAGATTATCCATCAGAAGAAGTCTACGCTACTGCTAGTAATAATAATCAACAATTATTATTTAATTCTGATCTGGTTCAAGAATTGGCAATACCAGGTAACATGACAAGTTTAGACCATATCAGCGATGAAAATAATATTAAATATGAATCCGAAATACCTACCAATATCAATCAACAGTCAACTCAACCAACATTAATAGAACCACTGGATACAACACGAAAACGTAAACACGACTATCCTGCTAAAGAAAAATTAACAAGAAAACGACAGTGCAATCCAGAAACGTGGAAACGAAAGATCAATTACATAAATAGAGAAAAAGGTCTTGAGTATAAAAATTACAAAGGACAGTTAGTTCCTGCAAAAAAATGTGCGAAACGCCTATATGTTCCTGTAAAAAGAAATGTAACGAAAATTTCACGATAGAAGACAAGATACGTATTATGAATACTTACTACACACTTGATGTAAATAACAAAAATATATACCTGTTTACCACTACAAAGACGACTATATATACTTCTGGAGCGGAGTAGAAAAATCAAAAAGAGCCAAAGCTGGAGTAGCGGTCGTGATAAGAAAAAACATGGAAAAATGTATTACCAACTGGAACCCGATAGACGAAAGAATTATAACAGTAGACCTTACAACAAAGGGGAGAGACATAAAAATAATTGGCATCTATGCACCCACGGACGACTCAGATACAAACACTAAAGACATGTTCTTCAACAAACTTTCAGAAGAGTTAAATAAAATAAAAAAAAAAACAAGAAATAGTCCTGCTAGGGGACCTGAACGAAAGAGTAGGTAAAGCTCTTGACAACAAAATAATTGGACAACACGGAGAAGATGTAGTAAATGAGAACGGAACAAGATGGTTGGAGGTATGCGAACAACATTCGTTAAAAATACTGAATGGATTTTACAAACATAGAGACATAAATAAATATACATGGACTTAAAAGACAAGAAAACTGCAGTCAATTATAGACTATATAGTAGTTAAACAAGAGACATCTTTAAGACCCTACGATGTAAAAGTTTGGAGAGGGGCAGAATGTGGATCGGATCACCTACTAGTAAAGGCACCCGTGGAAATAAGATCCATACGGCTCTATAACATAGACAGCTTAAAAAATGAGTCCACAAGTTTTCTCTATAAACTACGTTTGGCACAAAAATTAGACGAAGAAATAAACGGAACAGCGGAAGAAATGTATGAGACTTTAAAAATCAAAATTCATGAAGCAGCATTAGAAGCTCTAGGTACGAAAGAAAAAGTAAAACGTAGAAATTATTGGTGGACAGAAGGTTTATTAGAACTGGTAGAAGAAAAGAAAAAACTGTATCTCAAATGGTTAGCGACAAAAGATGAGGAAGACCGAAAGAACTATAACAGATACAAATATATAGTAAAAAAGGAAATTAAAAAAACAAAAAACATAACCTGGGACAACAAGTGTGCAGAAATAAGCTCAATGGTAGGAGGATCTAGGTCCAGACAAGCTTGGAAAACTATCAACAGTCTTAGAAAAAATACAAACGAAACAAAAAAAATAAACCCCATAGACATAGAAAGATGGAAAAATTATTACGAAAATCTATTAAATGAACAACGTTCACAGTTTCTAGACACACATATAGATATAGTTGGAACGGGGTTAAATGAAGTGGCAATGATTACCGTAGAAGAAATAAAAAAACGCATTACAAAAAATGAAAAATAATAATGCTCCTGGGCCGGGTGATTTACCTATAGAGTTATTCAAACATGCCACTGCAATAACATTAGAATTGCTTTGTAAAATGTTTAACAAGTGCCTACAAGGAGAAAGTATCCCAAGAGATTGGAAAGTCTCGTACATAAACTCCATCTACAAAAAGGGAAACAGGAATGACTGCAGTAATTACCGAGGTATCAGCATTACGTCTTCCACTGGCAAACTGTATGAAAGAGTTCTGAAAGCCAGAATAGAAAAAGAAGCCACAGAGATCGAAGAACAAAGTGGATTCCGACCAGGGAGATCTTGTGTCGACAATGTATTTACTCTCAAACATCTAATAGAAAAGAGATTAGCAAGAGGACTAGAACTTCATGCCACTTTTATAGATCTCCGTAAAGCGTTTGACTCCGTACCACTGCAGAGACTATGGACAACATTGGAAAACGCGGGTATAAATGCAGTATATATAAATGCCGTGAAAAAGCTATATCAAGATAACCAAGCTTATATTAAGGTTGGAAACCAAATTTCCAAGGGTTTCACCCAAACAAAAGGTGTCAAACAGGGCTCTTGCCTCTCCCCAACCCTATTTAAAATATATCTTGGTAATGCTTTAAAATATTGGATGAGAAAATGCAGCCCAATGGGAATATGGGTAAATGACACTCCTATATACACAATCCTCTTCGCAGACGACCAGGTAGTTCTTGCCGAGGACCTACAAGATATGACGTACATGATAAACAAACTAATAGACGAATTCAAAAAATGGGGATTAGAGGTTAATACCGAAAAGACACAATACATGAATATAGGAGGCATCGGTCAAGACATGGAAACAGAAAGCGGATTAATTAAAAACGTTGATCAGTACGAATATCTCGGAGTTACACTAAGCGAAGACGGGAGAGACGACAAAGATATAACAAGAAAAATAGGAAAAGGAAAAAACATGATAAAAATACTACATCCGATCTGTGGAATAAAACTTTAACTAAGAAAACAAAGAAAAATATATATCAGGCTATGATTCAGCCGGTGCTGACGTATGGGTCAGAAGTGTGGGTCTTTAACAAGAATATGTCACAAAAACTCCTCTCAACGGAAATGATGTACTGGAGAAGATGTTCCGGGTTAACTTTGTTTGACCACATAAGAAATGAAAACATAAGAGAGAGAATGAAAGTAAAGAACACAATAATGGATACGATAGCCGAAAAAACAATTAAAATGGTATGGACACCTGAGACGGATGAACGAAGAAAGGATACCACGAAAGGTTTGGAACTGGAGACCTACACAGAGAAATAAGAGGGGAAGGCCAAGAAAGAAATGGATATCCAATATTCATATAGAAATGGAAAATAGAGGTCTTCAAGAAGGAGACTGGGCCGATAAGAAATTATGGCGATTGGGATGCGAGAAGCGACAAAATTAAAGTTGCAAACACTCGCTATATATATATATATATATATATATATATATATATATATATATACCTGTTTCAAAGTATGAAACGCCAACCATGCAAGTTTGGTAAGAGAAACCCGAAAATAAAGAGAGATTACACATATACCTATTTCATCCAATCAGAATCTGGTACTGTTCAAATTTGTAAGAAGGCATTTATGATAGTGCCAAGAAACTAAATGTAATTCAAAAAAAATTGTGCGAAGGATTCAGTGCCCCTACTCATGATAGGAGAGGAAAACATAGCAATAGGCCTCACAAAACTAAAGAAGAAGTACTTGAATATATACGTCAACATATAGGATCCTTTCCAGCGGAGGAATCTCATTATTCGAGAACCAAAAAGCCCCACAAAAAGTTTCTATCGCCGACTTTATCCCTTCGTAAGATGTATGAGTTGTATAAAGAAACATGTAAAGAGGAATCTAAAGACAACTCATTTTTAATAAAAGAAAGTCAATATAGAAAAATATTCTGTACAGAATTTAATTTTTCTTTTGGTCTTCCAAGGAGCGACACTTGTTCAAAATGTGATTTAGTCAATGAAGATACTCAGTTAATAACTCACAAAGAGAACGCTGCTCTCGGTTACAGCCTTATCAAGTCTGATCGGCAAAAATGTGAAGAGAATGAACAAATGTGCTTTCTTACCATGGATCTTCAGCAGCTAATGCCCCTTCCAAAACTTTCAGTTTCTTTATCATTCTATCTCAGACAAATTTGGTTTTTTAATTTTGGTATACATTTTGTAACAAATAATGGAGATGAAGTTAATCACAGCACAGTTATGCTTAACTGGACTGAAGACTTTGGTACTAAAGGGAGTAACGAGATTATGAGTTGTCTGTATTATTTTACAATTATGTGTGAAAATATGATTGCAGGTAAAGATCACCTCATAGTATGGTCTGATTCATGCGGAGGGCAGAATAAAAACAGTAACCTTATACTGCTGTATCAGTACCTTATACTAAAATCAAAGTTTAAAATAATAGATCATAAATTCCCAGAAGTGGGTCACACTTATTTGGATTCTGATCGTGACTTTGGTAGAGTGGAAAAGGTCTTAAGAAAGCACCAAAATATTTATAGTCCTGATGAATATAGGAAAATAATACAAGGAAGCATTAAAAAATCCCAAATAATAGATATGCAGCAACATTTCTACGATTTCGATCAATTAAAAACTGACATGAATTTGGTAATAAGGACTGAAAATACATTGAAACAAAAGGTAAACTACAGGGATGAAGTAAGGTGGATAAGGACTGTTGAATTCGGTAGTTATCTATACAAGTCTTCTTTTGACTGCTATACACCTTTTCTAATGGTTGACCTCAAAAGAAAAGCTGGTTGGTCTCCACAAGAAAATATTGTCATTAAGAGAAGAAACCAGGAAAATAAAATCTCACTAGAAAAGATTGCTAATTTGCGGAAGCAAATAGAATATATTCCCGAGCAACACAAGTGGTTTTACGAAAATATTCTCCAAAAAACTAACGTCTAAAGATTGAGTTGTAAAGTCATTTTTTGTAATGTGCATTTTGTAATGTTAATCAGTTTTATTTTGATTTGTATTTTGAATAATTTTTTAACAAATTACGAAGTTTGTTACTACTTGTATCTAAAATTGAAATTTTTCTAATACAATGAAACAAGTGATTCAAGAATTTAATTTCAAATTTCCTACGAATATCCCTAGGTATATTTTTTCAATGGAAAATAAAAAAAAAGTAATTAATCTGGCAGGCAAGAAGGGTACATGTACCCTTTAACGCCACTTAAAATACAGAAAGTAACACTAACAAATGTACTTGGTGTATGGAAGAAGGGCACAAATATAATTTTTTAATAAAGAACTCTATTTGATATCATCAAAAATCCGAATAGTTATATTTCATATAATAATGACTTTAATGCCTACTACTTACCACCAAAATATATTTAAGAAGTAATGTAACTGAAAAGTTATAAGCCACCTCAAATCTGAAACTTTAACTGCGATTATCTCAAAACTAAAATTTTTAACTTGTACCCTTCTTCCAATTAACTCTTCAATTATAATACCCATTAAAAAGCCTAACATAGCTCGGTGGTCACCCTGTGCTTATAGGCCAATATTACCCTCTTGCACCATGTGCAAAATCTTGGAAAAAGTGATTAACAGAAGACTTATGGTTATTTGATATGGTT
The DNA here is from genome assembly GCA_918026665.1 of Diabrotica balteata. Lineage (NCBI taxonomy): Eukaryota > Metazoa > Arthropoda > Insecta > Coleoptera > Chrysomelidae > Diabrotica > Diabrotica balteata. Next base: position 85,817,729 of record OU898276.1, read on the forward strand.
ATTTGACAAATATAACATAATTCCTGAAGAACGGTCAGAATTTCGAGGAAATCTCTCAACTCATCATTATACATACATATATCTATTTAGAACGTCTTTCGACGTTGTCCGATACCTAAACACCATCTCTTCCTATCTTCACAGTCGTTTGTTGTTAAATTTCTTTCGCTCATGGACTTGTTTACGCCGTGTTGCCATTCTAATCTGGGTCTTCCTCTTTTCCGTTCTGGTTCCGATCCTAATATACCTAAAAAACTAGAGGTGGGTCTTCTCGTTTTTTTAAATTTTTATCGGAACCGTTTTTCGTAAACTGTAACTAGTTGATTGTTTACCAGTATTCAAATTAGCGAGTACACAAACATATTAGCTATTATCGTTTATGTGTATAAGTATTGAAATAAAAGAACCTAACGAAGGATATATTTATTGTAACTTGAAAAATAAATTAAATAATACAAATGGTACTTAAATAGTTACATTTACATTACACATTATTAAATCGCGAATCGTCTAAATTGACATTTAAAAACATAAGTTTTTCCACTTTTCTTGTTAATCGCGTTCTTCTTTTATTTAAAATTATACCAGATGTTAAACATGTGTTCACAAGGAAAAGATTTTGTTACAATACTACAACATTTTATGAATATAGTGGTTAAGTTACGATATACATGGCGATGGTTTTTTCACCACGGTAATGGACAGTTCCAATCTCCGTTCGAAATTGTTTGTGGGTAATATATCATCAGACAATTACATGTCGACTTCTTTTATACCTCTCGATACAGGTGTATGTTTAGATGAGTCATGTCCAATTAATTCATCAAAAATACACCATGGACTTAAGTCATCTTTGTCAGTTTCTTTTTCTTGGACTGATTGATTTTCAAGATTTACTAAACTTTTCGTTTCATCCGTTTTCCATAGTTAAAGAACCAGCTTTTAAAAAGTTTGCAGGGTGGATTCCTGGATATAAACCGCCAACAAGAAAAACTTTGTCAGGTTCATTACTTCAGGAATGTTATGTCAAAAGTGAGCAAATTATTAGATCGCAAGTTGTTAAAGAAGTAGAAAATATCTGTATTACTACTGACCTCTGGACATCTGGAGTAACTGAGAGTTACTTCGCATTAACAGGACAATATTTAACCGAAAATTTAGTATTCAAAACTTTTTATTAGGCTGCTGCCATTTTTCTGGAAACCATAATCCAGAAAACAGCGATTACTGAAATTATTAATCAGTCGGGTCTAAAACGAAAAGTAAATTTTGCAATAACTGATAATTCCTAAAATATGGTCAAAGCTATTAAATATGTTTTGTTTTATGATGATTGTGATTTATGATGATGATTAAATTTATTGGTGGGGGACGCACTTAAACGCTGTCGTGTACAAATAGATAAAATAAAAAGTCCTTTTTTTCGACAATTCTGCAAAAAAACACATTTCAAAAAAGTACCTTATCTTCAGAAAGGCTTTTAAAGTATTAATTACAACAGAACACAGTTCCCAACGGCCAATCCAAGACGTGGAAACTAGGTAGAACTTCACCTATTACATGTTAAAAAGAATGACCGAGTTAGAAGAGGCAACCCGTTCCACATTGGTATTAAATAATACAGACTTAGACTTAAACCTAATCTAAATTAAGAACACTGGATTATTTGTTCTCAACTTTCCCAAATTTTACGGCCGTTTAAAGAAATAACAAGTACAATGAGTGACCAAAATACTTGAATGCTAGTTCAGTGATTGTTATGGTACGCTGCCTGCAAGAATCTTGCAATAAAATTTTAGCAAACGGCATACTTACATCCATAGTATCCGACATAGTACAATTACTAATATCGGGTTTAGCAAAAAGATTTAGAGGGATAGAATAGAGTGGCACATTGTCATTATGTACATTTATGGATTCACGATTTAAAGTGCAGAACAAAACAAAAAGTTAAGAAGCTGGTTACTTTTATAATTAATGAACAAGAAGATTGTACTATTGAAAATCAACCAGTACAAGAAAAAGAAACCAATAAATATGACTTAAGTCCATGGTGTATTTTTGATCAATTAATTGGAGATGACTCATCTACACGTACACCTGCATCGAGAGTCCATTACAACGGTGGAAAAACCATCGCCATGTATATCCTAACTTAACCACTATATTCATAAAGTATTGTAAATGTGAACACATGTTCAAAATCTGGTTTAATTTTAAATAAAAAAGAATACGGTTAACAAGAAGTAAAGTAGAAAAACTTATGTTTTTATGTCAATTTAGACTATTCGCGATTTAATAATAACGTGTAATGTAAATGTAAGTCCGATTTACTATTTGTATTGTTTAGTTTAGAACAGAATATTTAAAACAGAATATTTAAAAATTGGAGGAAATACCACAGATCTGAGACTTGAAAACGCAGTCATAAAAGGCTGCAACCAGTATAAATATCTAGGAAGCATCATATCAGCAGATGGCAGAGTTAAGATAGATGTACAAAACCGAATAACCCAAGGGAAAAAATGCATCCGAATACTGAATTCATTACTGTGATCTAATAAAATAAAGATGCATACCAAACTTCGCGTATACAGAGCAATTGTAGAACCAATTACCACATATGGTGCCGAATGTTGGACGATGACAAAGAATGAACGAGATAAAGTAGACGTTGTGGAAATGGATTATCTTAGAAGGTCATGTCGAGTATCGAGAATGGAAAGAATCAGGAATGAGGAAATACGAAACCGTACAGGAATTAGAGATACTCTTTCAGATAGAATACAAGGAAGGCAATTACAATGGTATGGTCACGTGATGAGAATGGAGGAGGAGCGGTGGCCAAAGAAAGCCTTAATGTATGTTCCGCCAGAAAGAAGGAAAAGCGGAAGACCACCAAATTCCTGGAGAAGAGAAATTACAAAAACAATGCAATCTAGAGGCTTAGAAGAGGGAGATTGGGGAGATAGGAAAAGATGGAGGCTGAAATGCGGGAAGCGGCAATCGCCGTAGGATCCCCGTTATATGATGATGATGATTGTTTAGTTTATTTTTCAAGTTATAATAAATATATCATTAGGTAGTTTCTTTCACTTCAAAAGATATACACAGAAACGATAATAGCCGTTATGTTTGTTTATGTAGGTACTATCTTACTTGAAACTACTTTTAAACAATCATAGTTACTTGTTTATGATAATTAATATTTTTAAAT